>PVJS01031040.1:0-23683 GCA_004027185.1 Glis glis | reverse complement strand
TAGCTTGCAAAGATCTTCTCCCATTCCGTAGGCTTTCTCTTTAAGCTCTTGATGATTTCCTTTGATGAGCAGAAGCTTTGTAGTTTAATGCTATCCCACTTATTAATTCTTGTTTTAATTTCCTGTGCTTTGGAGGTCTTGTTGAGGAAGTTTCTACCTGTGCCTATATGATGGAGTGTTGGACCTATGGCTTCTTCTAGTAATTTCACAGTCTCTGGTCTAACTTCCAAGTTTTGATCCATCTCGAGTTGACTCTTGTGCAGGGTGAGAGGTAAGGATTCAGCTCCATTTTTTTACAGGTAGATAACCAGTTTTCCCAGCACCATTTGTTGAAAAGACTGTCCTTTCTCCAATGTATGTGTTTGGCACCTTTGTCAAAAATCAATTGGCTATAAGTTTGTGGACTTTTTTCCGTATCTTCTATTCTGTTCCACTGGTCTATGTGTCTGTTTTTGTGCCAATATCATGCTGATTTTATTACTATAGCTCTGTAGTATAATTTGAAGTCAGGAATTGTGATACCTCCTGCATGGTTCTTATTGCTGAGAATTGCTTTGGCTATTCTGGGTCTTTTGTTTCTCCATATGAAATTAATGACTGATTTTTCTAACTCTGCGAAAAATGATGTTGGTATTTTGATAGGGATTGCATTGACTCTGTAGATCATTTTTGGCAGGATGGCCATTTTGGTAATATTTATTCTGCCTATCCAAGAGCAGGGGAGATCTTTCCATCTTCTAAGATCTTCTTTGATTTCTTTCTTCAGTGTTCTATAGTTTTCATTGTAGAGGTCTTTTACCTCTTTGGTTAAGTTTATTCCTCGGTATTTGATTGGTTTTGAAGTTATTGTGAATGGAATTGTTTTCTGGATTTCTTTCTCAGTGGATTCATGGTTGGCATATATGAAAGCTACTGACTTTTTTAGGTTAATCTTGTATCCTGCTACTTTGCTAAATTTGTTAATCAGCTCTAGTAGACTTTTGGTTGAGTTCTTTGGGTCTTCTAGGTATAGGATCATATCATCTGTAAATAAAGATAATTTTAGTTCTTCTTTTCCTATTTGAATTCCTTTGATATCTTTCTCTTGTCTTATTGCTCTGGCAAGAGTTTCAAGGACTATGTTGAAAAGGAGAGGTGATAGTGGGTATCCTTGTCTTGTTCCTGATTTTAAGGGGAATTCTGGCAATTTTTCCCCATTCAATATGATGTTGGCTTTGGGTTTCTTATATATTGACTTAATGATGTTGAGGTATGTTCCTTCTATTCTGATTTTCTGTAGAGTTCTTAACATGAATGGATGTTGAATTTTGTCAAGCTTCTTCCGCATCTATTGAAATGATCATGTGATTTTTGTTTTTAGTTCAGTTTATGTGGTGGATAACATGTATTGTTTTGCGTACGTTGAACCAGCCTTGCTTTCCAGGGATGAAACCAACTTGGTCATGGTGTACGATTTTCTCAATATGCTTTTGAATGCGTGTGGCTAGTATTTTATTTAGAATTTTTGCGTCTATGTTCATTAATGATATTGGTCTATAATTTTCTTTCCTTGAGGTATCTTTATTTGCCTTTGGTATTAATGTGATGTTGGCCTCGTAAAAAGAGTTTGGAAGAATTCCATCTCTTTCAATTTCATGGAATAGCTTGTGAAATATTGGTTTTAGTTCATCCGTAAAGGTTTTGTAAAATTCGGCTGGAAAACCATCTGGACCTGGGCTTTTCTTTGATGGAAGACTTTTTATTGCTGTTTCTATCTCTGTGCTTGCTATTGGTTGATTCAGTTTTTCTGTATCCTCTTGGTTCTATTTGGGTAGGTTGTATGTGTCTAGAAATCTTTCGACCTCTTCCACGTTTTCCATTTTATTGGAATATAAGTTTTCAAAGTAGCTTCTTATGATTCTCTGGATTTCTCCACTATCTATGGTGATATCCCCTTTTTCATTTTTGATTTTGATAATTTGCGTTGATTCTCTCCCTCTTTTGGTTAGGTTAGCTAGTGGTTTGTCAATCTTGTTAATCTTCTCAAAGAACCAGCTTCTTGTTTTGTTGATTCTTTGTATTTTTTAAAATTTTCTATTTCATTAATTTCTGCTCTGATTTTAGTTATCTCCTGCCTTCTACTGGCTTTGGGCTGCAATTGTTCCTTTTTTTCAAGATCCTTGAGGTGTGTCATTAGGTTATTTATTTGGGTGTTTTCTGTTTTTCTTATGTGGGCATTCAGTGCTATAAATTTTCCTCTTAACGCTGCTTTCAAGGTGTCCCACAGATTTTGATATGTCGATCCACATTGCCAGTCTGTGCCTTTTAATTGGGGAGTTGAGTCCTTTGACATTCAATGTTATTATAGAGATATGATTTGTGTTTCCTATCATTTTGAGTTTTATTTTCTATTTGCTGTAGTGACAAATCTCCTTGTTTAGTTGCCTACCTGGGGGAGTTCACCTCTCCTGTGGTTCTAAAGATTGCTTGTTTTTCCTTCTTTGTGGTTTATTTCTTTTAGGATTTTCTCTATTGTTGGCTTGGTCCTCATGAATTCTTTAAATGTTTATTATGGCACATTTTTATTTCTCCATCAATTTTAAATGATAGCTTTGCTGGATATTTCAATCTTGGTTGGAAGTTGGTTTCTTCCAGGGTCCAGAGTACTTCGTACCAATCCCTCCTGGCATTCCTGACTTGGGTTGAGAAGTCTGGGGTGATTTTTATTGTTTTGCCCCTGTATGTCACCCATTCTTTTGTTCTTGCTTTTAGGATTCTTTCTTTGGCCTCTGTGTTAGTCATTTTAATTATTATGTGGCTAGGGGAGGTCCTTCTTTGGTCCTGTTTTAACAGTGTTGTATATGTCTCCTGTATGTGTATATCCAAATCTTTCTCTATGTTCGGAAAATTCTCTGAAATTATTTCTTTGAAGAGGTTTCTTATACCCTTGGTCTGTGCTTCTAAACCTTCTTCAATGCCTTTTATCCTTAGATTAGGACGTTTTGCATTGTTCTGTGTTTCTTGAATGGCCAGGGTGTGTCGTTGTAATATCTTCTGTATATCATTGACTGTGTTCTCAGTTTTGAATGAGCTGTCTTCCTGGAGTGATACCCTATTTTCCATGTGGTCGAGCCTACTAGCATTGGTTTCTATTGCCGTCTTTAATTCGTTTATTGATTCTTTCATTTCGTTCAGAGTTTCTTTCTGATTCTTCCTTAGAGCCTTAACTTCCTCCTTCATCTCCTCTATGCTTTGTTTGAGGCCTTTCATCATTCTGAAGATCAAAATTCTGAATTCTCCTCTTGCATTTCCTGCAGGTCAGAGTCAGTGATCTCACTTGTTGATGCATTGTGGGTGTTTCTTGTTTCCTCACTGTTCTCATTCTTGTATTTTCAGTGTTTTCCATTTTGTGTTTCTGTTGCCTCTGCATCATCTTCCTTTCTGTGTATGAGACCTCTTGATGGTTCCTGTAGTACCAATTGGGTCAGTACGCTGCAGGCTGTGGATTCCTCTTGTCTGGTTGGCTGGGGCGTGGTATTGTGTGTGGAGGGGTACGCAGGGTCCGGAGCTCAGGTGTTGGCATGTGAGGAGCACTTCGAGGCACAGTGTTGGGTGTGGGCACTGAGGCCTGGGTGACAGTGCCTGAAGGTGCCCTGTTTCCGAGGCGCAGGTGCTGGGGGTCACCCGGGCTCCTAGGGATGCGCATGTGCTCCAGGTCTTGGGCAATGTCGCCGGAGGGTGCCTGGGCTCTGATGCGCTGTGCTGAGTATTTCGAATGGGCCCGTGGGAGGAGCGGGCTCTGGGTATCGAGTAGAGGCGCCTAGGGGTGCACAGGCTCTGAGGCACGGCACAGAGGATCGCGCGTGGGTCCCAGGGGGGAGCGAGTGCTCCTAGACCTCAGGTGGCAGCGCCGGGGCGTGCCCTGACTCAGAGACAGTCCGGAGAGTGGCGTGGGTCTTGGGTGGTGGCGCTGGAGGGTATCCGGGCTCTGGAGCGTGGCACAGAGCCTCCCGTGTTGGAGAGAGAGGTACAGGCTCTGGGTCTCAGGTGGCTGCATTGGGGTCCAAGGCAGGGCACGGAAGGCCGCCCAGGATGCGTAGGAAGTCGTCAGTGTCTGAGGCCGAGCGTGGAGGGCCCGGTGACACGGGGGGGGGGATGCCGAGGCCCAGGGCGGGCACAGAGGCCGCCAAGGTGATGCAGGGGTGGGGGCACTGAGGAATGGTACCTGGCGCTGAGGCCGCCGATGTGACTCTGAGGTCCAGGGCGGGTGCGGAGGCTGCCGGGGTGATGAAGGAGGACGCCGAGGCCTGGGGTGGGCGCAGAGGCTGCTGGGGTGACTCCGAGGCCCAGGGCGGGTGCAGAGGCTGCTGGGGTGACATGCAGGAACGCCGAGGTCTGGTACCTGGTGCAGAGGCCGCCGAGGTGACGCCGAGGCCTGGAGCGGGAGTAGAGCGAATTTTTTAAATATACTTTTATTGGTGCATTGTAGCCTCACATCATGATGTAGTTCAGAGTGACAGGGACATGCATGCACACAGCACTTGGTGCGCCTCCCCTGGCTCCCTCCCCACTCCTTCCCTTTCCCCACATATGAAATTGAGATAGGCATTGATAATTTCACAAATGTATATAATGTCCATGATGAATTTTTGCTTTTGCTTCTTTAAAAGGGCCACATGCTCTCTTCTACCTGTTTTTTTAATGCTCTTCTCCTTATTGGAACCCCCTCTCCTCAATTCCTACTTGTCATCTTAAATATTCATTCTCCAGGAAACTTTCTTCTGGATTAACTGAGGCAAGATGCTGTAAGAGTCTTGAACTTCTCTAACATCGTGCCTGTTCACTTTATTACCAATTCTGAAGAGTCTATCTTGTCAGCTAGCCTGCAAGCAGGGGTGGCCAAGGCCATTTCCAGGTGCTCATGAATGTGTCATAGGGCTTGGCACATGGTAAGGACAAAATAAAGAGCTATCTATTAGTTGATGTAATGAATGGCTTAAGTAGGATCGAGTTTTGTCTAATCCTTCCTAAGTCACTGAAAACGTGTGCACCATCTTTACCTCCACAAGCTGCGTAAGAGTGTCTGAAACCAGTGTGTCTGAAGGCTTGGTTTATCTATCTTTAGATAAAACTATGAAATGGAAAACAATTAATTCAGTGGTGTCTAATCTCAAGTGGCCGGGCTTTAGTTTCCCCTCCCTTTGTTCTAATGCTCCCGGCTGAGGATCTTGGTGGGCCCAGTTCCCCACCCCCAGAATTTGAAAATTTCCCTTTTAATCTTTAAAAAACATTTCCTTGTCTCATCTCGGCTATATTCTTTTTGTTCCTCCTCTTCTGGAACATGCCCTGTGTTCTGTTTTATTATGGTGCCCTGGATTACAGGTTTGGAAGAAACCTCATACCATGTCTGATCTGTTCCACCATCCTAGACTTTCCATCCTTCTTTATCATCTCCACCATAAAGGTCATCCAGCACCAGTCGCCAAGAATTTTCCTCTTCCACAGACACCCTATACAGATGGTACTAATTGGTCAGATCCCCTGTTAACAGGACGCCCATCTCTGTGAGAAAGAACACATTTGGCCTCGTTGCCAATGCGAAATTTGAGTTTATTCATCTTCTCCTGAGACCAGTTTTGGTGGAGAATGAGCTGCACCCCCAGTTCTATTTTATTTTTAATTTTGAAACAGGGTCTCACTAAGTTGCTGAGGGCCTCGCTAAGTTGCTGAGGCTGGTCTTGAACCTGTGATCCTCCGGCCTCAGCCTTCCAAGTACTGGGATTACAGGTGTGTGCCACCATGCCTGGCTAAGGAGGCAACATTTAAGGCATTAGGTTCCCCAGGGAGAGTAAAGTGGAGCTATTCCCAAGCCACTGGGTTCTTGTCTTAGATCTGGGAATGCTTGGAGAGAGAGAGAAAGAGAGAGAGAGAGAGAGAGAGAGAGAGAGAGAGAGATTGGAGGATAAAGACCAGAGAGACCAACACTGATAGGTCACTGGTTGGTTGTATATGGTGGGTGGGGTGGGGGGCAGGAGAGATTGTAAAATTGTATTATCACTTTTTTGCACATTCTTAAGTGGCCGTTAAGATCTGAGAGAAAGAAGATTTTTGCATCTTTTATTTCAATATGTGTGTTAATAAATGGACTAAAATATTTCATAAGTCAACACTCCTGCTAAATATTTCAACGAATTTACTTCTAGCATTTCTTAGGAGGTTCTTGCTAAGAAGTCGCCAGTTTGTAATAAATTGAACATTCCGAATAATGAGGAAAGCAAGGGAACCCAGAAAAATCTCTCCGAAAGCAGATTACCACAATGAAAAGTTAAATATTCTGAAAAGTGATAGATATTTCTAAAGTGCTATAATTATCATCATCAAAAATATTTTACATCTGTATCTATTTAACATCTGTAAACCATGAATGCGGGTCTTTATTGCTCATCTACCCCTGTGGTTTAAAAGCTTTTTTAAAAAATACTTTCATTGGTGCAATGTAATTATACATCACAGTGAGATTCAAAGCGATACAAACACACATGCACAGTAAAAACTTTTTTTAATATATTCATTTATTGGTGCGTTGTAATTATACATTTTGATAAGCGTCAGGGTAGCAGAATCATACATGCACACATTGCTCATGTAGTCCTCCCTCAAATCCCACCCTATTCCCTCCCCCTTCCCTCCCTTTCGTGCTCAGCATAGTGATTGAGTCTTATAAGTTTGTGTATATACATCATGTGCTATAGTGTGTTTCCCTCCACCGCCCTCCCAACTCCCTCAGTTAGGTCACCTTCTTTGTTCATCTAAAGTTTTCTCCTTTGTCTGGAGTCCCTTCTAAGTCCCATTCTATCTAGATTCCACATATTAGGGAGAACATCCAACTTTTCACTCTTTGTGACTGACTAATCTCACTTAGCATAATGTTCTCTAGTTCTCTCCATTTCCCTGCAAATGATGTAATTTTGTTCTTCTTTATGGCTGCATAAAATTCCGTTGTGTACATATCCCATAGTCTTGTAATTCATCCCAGGCAGAGACCCTCTTGGGCTGGCCTGGGCGCAGGTGGGGGAAGGCTCACCCGCTTCGCTGCCTGTGTCCCTCTTTCTCTCTGCCTGGGCACAGGTGGGGGACACTGGCACTCTCTGCACTTTAGGCCAAGTACCAAGTCCCTCTCAGGCTTGCCTGGGCCCAGGTGGGGGAAGGCTCACCCTCTTCGCTGCCAGTGTCCCTTTCTTTCTTTTTGCCTGGGCATAGGAGGGGGACACCGGCATTCTCCGCACATTAGGCCGAGTCCCTCTCAGGCTGCCTGGGCGCAGGTGGGGGAAGGCTCACCCTCTTTGCTGCCTGTGTCCCTCTTTCTCTCTACCTGGGCACAGATGGGGGACACCAGCACTCTCCCCATGTTAGGCTGAGCCCCAAGTCCCTCTCAGGCTGGCCTGGGCGCAGGTGGGGGAAGGCTCACCCTCTTCGCTGCCTGTGTCCCTCTTTCTCTCTACCTGGGCACAGGTGGGGGACACCGGCACTCTCCCCACGTTAGGCTGAGCCCCAAGTCCCTCTCAGGCTGGCCTGGGTGCAGGTGGGGGAAGGCTCACCCTCTTCGCTGCCTGTGACCCTCTTTTCTCTCCGCCTAGGCTTAGGCGGGGAACTCTGTAACCCTCCACTTCCTAAGTCCCTCTGGGTCTGCCTATTTAGGTGGAGACATTCTGTGGCTGGCCTGGGCGCTGAGGGGGAGGGCAAAGGCCGCCACTCTCTGTTGTCTGCGTCCCTCTTTCTCTCCGCACAGGCCAGTAACGCTGGCACTCTCTGGTTTAGGGCGAGACCCTCCTGGGCTGTCTGGGTTGCAGGCGGGGAATGCTGGCGCTTTCAGCTTCCCGCCTCTGCTTGCCCCCGAGTCCCTCCTGGGCTGTTCTAGGAGCAGGGTTAGGTTGGTTCCATAATTTGGCCACTGTGAATTGTGCTGCTATGAACATGGGTATGCATATATTACTGTTGTTTTCTAGATTCAATCCCTTTGGTATGGTACCCAGTAGTGGTATAGCTGGATCATTAAAGTTTGCTTTGATCGCTGCTGATGCAGTATGACCCATACCAGTCCTCAAAGAAAGTTCAAATCATGTCAAGTGTGTGTTGATGCAAGAAAAGATCCAATTACACAGAAACAGTATGTGTTGCTTCTACACACACACACACACACACACACACACACACACACCTGCAAAAAGATATTCAGAACATACTTTGTTGCACAGTACAGAGCCAGGCATGCGACGCCACCCTCAGACGTAATCAATGATCCATTGCATTGGGAACGTTTTTGTTTGATTCTAGGATTACGACTCCTGACACAACAGTTTTATTCTGCCAAACACATTAGTTTCATAGTCTCTCTGAGCTTTATAATTCAAATGTTTGGTCTTTATTTATCAATATGTGAACATTTATAAGATTAGGGGAAGAAGTGTTTTTTTTGTTTTTTTGTTGTTTTGGGGTTTTTTTGTTTTTTGTTTTTTTGATAGGGTGGAAACATATCGTGCCACCTAGGCCTCCTTCCCACCAAAAAAAGTTGTGTTCGTGCACTGATCACTGATGTAATTTGGGAGTTTGAAAGAGGCTGTTTCTGGTTCTGGAAAACTCCTCCCAATGACTTATCAAAAGTCACTTTTTAGAGCCAACATTGATGAGACAGAGTCATGGCTAAAACTGTCATGGAGTAGAAGGGAAAAGAGCCAAAAGCAGAGACAGGAAGGAGGAATGACAAATCAGTCTCGCTCTAACTCAGTGGAATGGTGAAGACAGGGAGAGGGGAGTGTGGGCAGACCTTGGTATGTCCCGGGACGTGGGGCCACAGGAGACAGAGATGCCACTGCTGTGAGGTGGTGGCGGGCGGGCGTGAGGAAGCCATGGGGGAGGCAGATGACACAAGGTGGCGAGCTGACAGGGGCCGTCCTCAGGAAATGGAAAGATTATTGTCAGGAGGAAACTGTGTTTGGCATTTCCATACTGTGTTTGGGGGATGGCTAGGTGCCCATTTATTTTCTGAAGTGCCAAAATTAGGATGTACCTCAGTTATCTCTGGCTGCCGTAACCAATGACCTCAAACCTGGTAGTTTCCAACAGTACAAATTATTATTTATTATGGTACTGGGGATCAAACCCAAGGCATTCTGCCTCTGAGCTACACCCCCCAGTCCTATTTTATTTTTTATTTTGAAACAAGGTTTCATTAAGTTGCTGAGGCCCTCACTAAGTTGCTGAGGCTGGCCTCAAACCTGCCATCCTCCTGTCTCAGCCTCTTAAGAACTGGGATTACAGGTGTTGCGCTACCAATTACACAGTTCTGTTGGTGGGAACTTGGACAGGAGTCTCACTGGGATAGAATCAAGGTGTCAGCCAGGCTGTGTTCCTCTTGGAAACTCAGGGGGAATCTGTTTCCTTGTGTTTTTCTAGCCTAGTTCTAGAGTCCGCCACCTCCGTTGGCTCTTGCCCCTTCTCCATCTTCGTAGCTGGCAACATGCCTCTCTCTGACCTTTCTTCCATCAACACATCTTCCTGGGGAAATGTTCATGTGATTAGGTTCTCAAGGTCTTCTAATTATTTCTGCAAAAATTCCTTTGTCATGTAAGATAGGACACTGACAAGCCATTATTCTACCTACCACAGGATAATTCCTTCTTTGACTTCAGTTCTATTCTAATTCGTGTGTGAGTGTGTGTGTGTGTGTGTGTGTGTGTGTGTGTGTGTGTTTTACTGGGGGTTGAACCCAGGGCATTTTGACTCTGAGCTCCAGTCCTTTATGTTTTTTGTTTTGAAACAGGGTCTTGCTAAGTTGCTGAGGGTCTTACTAATTTGCTGAGGCTTGCCTTGAACCTGGGATCCTCCTGTCTCAGCCTCTAAAGCACTGGGATCAATTACAGGCATGCATCACTGTACCTGGCTCTAATTCTTTTAATCACAGCAAAATGAGGACATTACTATTAGCTAAAAGAATTTAGTTCTCTATTTCCTATAGAATTCACGGTCAAGCAATGCCCTGCTATGATCTACTTCTCTTCTGCCCTGTCTAAAGAATGGAGTTTCTGAATATGTGAATGGTCTAGGAGCCCCAGTGCTGTCTCAGTTTCTTGGTGTTTGGAGGACGGATGTTGAAGCAGGAGCCCATGGCTCATATGTAGCCTTCTGTCAATATGACCAATGATCATCCCCCACAGAGATGAATATTTGACCACTGTCATTTTTTTTCCATCAGGAAATGGACTGTCATGCTATCCAGTCAAAACACTCTAAGTTCATTTTGACCAAGAGGGTACATTTCTGATTCTTATCTAGGCATGCTCTGCATGACAGTGTTTTGGTCGACAACAGACGGCAAATATGATGACGGTCCCATAACATCATTGCTCTGTGACATCATGACCATCTTAGTTTCTGTAAGTGATGGTCACACAGTGATGAAACAGCCTAGCTGCCTGTCTCAGGAAGTATCCCCATCATTAAGCAATGCAACATCAGACAAGCATGATTCATAGAAAAAAGGATTTATTATGAAACTGTAAGCAATATGTAATCACATATGTAATCACATATTGTAAGAACTGACATTTCAAGTGCTGCTTTGACATCGTGTGTGTGTGTGTGTGTGGTATTGGGGATGGAACCCAGGGGCCTTCTACCTGCAGGCTACACTCCCAGCCCCTTTTTATTTTTTGTTTTGAAACAGGGTCTCGCTAAGTTGCTGAGAGCCTCACTAAGTTGCTGAGGCTGGCTTTGAACCTGCAATCCTCTTGTCTCAGTCTCCCAAGTACTGGGATTACAAGTGTGCACCACCACGCCCGGCTGTGCTTTGATGTCTTTGAGCCTCACAGGATGGCGGAGGCCTGGCTGTGAGTTCCCTCGTCCTCACCGGCTATGCTTTCCACCCTAAGCGGGAGGCTCTCCACCTGTTCAGCTCCTCTATCAACCAGAGGAACTGAGCCTTACCTAGTTGTACCCTACCTGGTCCGTGACCTCATGAGCTAGCCCATGAATTACTCAAAAGAGCAAATCCCATCCTCCAGCAGGAATGGGAGGGTCAGTTCCATCTTCTTGTCACTACTAAGTC
The DNA here is from genome assembly GCA_004027185.1 of Glis glis. Taxonomy (NCBI): domain Eukaryota; kingdom Metazoa; phylum Chordata; class Mammalia; order Rodentia; family Gliridae; genus Glis; species Glis glis. Next base: position 12,600 of record PVJS01031040.1, on the reverse strand, counting down.
TGCCTCCCACAGCCGTGCTCGGTCATTCTGCTGTGATTAGTTACCTGAGCTGTGAGCACAGGTAACTAATAAATCGTTGTAATCAGCCGGGCTTGGTGGAGCATGCCTATAATCCCAGTACTTGGGAGGCTGAGACAGGAGGATCGCAGGTTCGAAGCCAGCCTCAGCAACTTAGTGAGGCTCTCAGAAACTTAGCGAGACCCTGTTTCCAAATAAAAAAAATAAAATAGGGCTGGGAGTGTAGCTCAGAGGTAGAATGCCCTTGGGTTCAATCTCCAGCACCAAAAAAAAAAAAAGAAAAACGTTACACTCTCATTGGCCCAGCATCACACGTCATGTGTGCAGCCATATCATACTGTTTATAGGGCTGGAATCCCTCCTCCACTAGCGGGGTGAATAAAATGGATCAGGACACACCTGCTTTCTTTGTTGCGGGGTATCTGCATATTGGCTGGAAGAAGCCCCATCATGCTCCTAGTCCTTACTGTGAACCATAGGCAAAGTCTCCCCATGCATAAAGTCTGCAGACACGCCCACAGCACCCAGTTGCATGCTAGCAGTTCTTGATGGTGATAATAATTTGTCAAATGCATTTGGATCACTCATACTATTGCTCCTTGCAGGGAAGCCCGCTGCTATTCTTGGTCATCTAGACATACTAAAGATGTTTAGCCAGGCACGGTGGTGTGTGCCTGTAATCCCAGTACTTGGGAGGCTGAGACAGGAGGATCGCAGGTTCAAGGTCAGCCTGAGCAACTTAGCAAGATCCTCAGCAACTAAGTGACACCCTGACTCAAAATAAAATAGGGCTGGGGATGTAGCTTAGAGGTAGAATGCCCCTGGGTTCAATTCCCAGTACATTATACCACACCACACACACACATTCTCCCATCATAAGGTCTTATTATAAAATACATAATTAGATCAGAGGCTCTTGGGATTTTTCTAGGGGGTTCTGGTAATGCTGCTGAAATGTGCCAGAGGACAGAACAAATGGAAATTGGCCTCACAGGAAATTCATTGGCTTCTTGATAATTCTATGACCTTCTGACACTAAGTTAATAGACACTGGAATGTGGGAGAGCTTTGTGGTGAGACAAAGATCCATTCAATCTCACTTTGCAAAGATTTTTGTCTTGACTGTTACAGAAATTGGAAGTATGTGTGTAATTGCAAGATCTGAATCTAGAAGAGATGATGTCTAGAACAGAGGAGTTTCCAGGAATCCACAGGAAATTCAAGAGCAAAATTCAGACCAAGGATGTGGTTAAGCAATTGGTAGAAATCCAATTAGAGAAATCCAGAGGGCTAAGAAATATTTGCAGACAGAGGAATCATTGGGATCTCACTAGGAATCAGGGGATAGAAGTTAAAGTAACAATAGTCCCTTACTCTCATCATTTGGCAAACAGGGATCTTCCTGTTTCAGCCTCCCAAGCACTAGAAAGTCAGATAATATCACATACAGCTAAGGATGTGGGGAAACTGGGATCCATGCTCTTCGGGGAACAGTGTAAACTGGGCAGTTACTCTGGTACTCAGTCTGACCTGATTAGTGAAATAAAGCAGGCCTGTGCCTGGAGATGAGCACCTTTGTGCGTGTGCATGTGTGTGTGTGTGTGTGTGTGTGTGTGTGTGTGGTACTGGGGATTGAACCCAGAGACATTCTACCTCCAAGTTACACCCCAGCCCTTTTCTTATTTTTTGTTTTGAAACAGGGTCTTGCTAGGTTGCTGAGAGTCTCACTACTTGCTGAGGCTGTCCTCAAACCTCTGATCCTCCCATCTCAGCCCCCCAAGCACTGGAATTACAGACGTGCACCACCACGCCTGACTGACAAGTAGTATTTAAAGTAGCAAAGAATTGGAAGTAAATTACATGACCTTTGATTGCCAGGACAATGGATAAATAAAATGTGACGATTGGATTCTCAGCATTAGTAAACAATTAAATTTAGATTCTGCAACATGGGAAAATCTAAAAAATATATAATGTTGAATAAAAACTAAGAACAGAAATAGGATAACACTTATAGATAATTTTATTGAAATGAGAACTCAGGCCCCAAACACGCCATGTGTTGCAAAATTGCACAGACCGTTAAGCAAATGTATGAAAGGTGAATTGGAAAGAGAATGTTTGTCTGTGGAGTGGGGAAGAGATCATGGGTAGAGATGAAGACAAGAAAACAAGAAAGTAAGATACAACAAATGAAGGGCCCTACCTTGACAGACAATGATGGGGGAAGGGCGCAAAGTGGGGGTTGTGATTAACTCGATTTTATGCACTCGATTCCAAAGGAATAAAAGAATGAAGGAGAGGATGTGGGGCCAGAGCATAGGAAACCGACTTTTGGAAGGTGTGTTTCCAGCCCAGTTCTCCCGTAGCCACTTTGGGCTCCTTTCCTAGTGAGGACAGGTTGACTCTGAAGGCTCCTGAGCCAGCAGGAGGGAACTTGGAGTGGGAGAGAGATAAGTCCCTCTCTTTCGGTTCTGTCACAGGCTGGTTGAATGAGCTTTGGTAAGTTACAGGACATCTCTGGTAGGGATAACAGGATCGCCCTCCGAGCTGCAGACTCTTTCATAAAGAACCTTGTGATGGGAAGAATTGACCGCCTCTCAGAAGTGTCACATGAGTTATCTGTTGTGACACTGGGAATGGACCAATGATTCTAGTTGAGAAGAGGGTAGAACTACGTTGCCGAGGTCTCTGAACTTATCTGGGTCTTGGTCCCCCCCAAAAAAGCAAGAGAACAAAACCCACATTTAGAGAGAGTTTCTCTTAACTGCCCTCCCATCGTGACGTATTTGCCTGCTTCTGAGGGTTCAACCTTAGTGCTGTTACCCTTGTCAACAGTTAGATCCTTGAGTTAGTTAGCAGGCTTCGGTTCTGGTCTGGGATGAAGGTAGATGTGCTTCCTGAACAAACCAGACAGGTAAAGTGCTGCGAGTAAATTCAGTGAAAGAAGGAAAAAGGGCGATGTTGCATTTCTCAAGTGCCGAGAACTGATATTTGAGACATCATTTAACTATACAACATCCGGCACAGTAGCGATCATCATCCCATCTTAATGTTGAGGTAAAAAGATCAGGGAGGCTTAACATGTTCTTGGTAGTCAGGCATGGTGGTGCACACCTGTGATCCCCGCACTTGGGAGGCTGAGACAGGAGGATTGCCGATTTGAGGCCACAGTTTAGCGAAACCCTGTTTCAAAATAAAAAATAAAATTGGGTTGGGGTATAGCTTAGGGTAGAATGCCCCTGATTCAGTCCCCAGTAAAACACACACACACACACACACACACACACACACACTTCTTGGTGACAAACAGCATCATACACACCAAGTGATAGAATGGAAGTTTGAATCTGGTTGCGGCCATAGCCCATCATGCAATCCTAGACCTCCACGGGATCCCACAGATCCCCAGCACCGCCTCCTCCGCCAGGGCTCCTCCTTGCACTGGCAGAACGCTGAGGTCCTCAGAGAGCAAGTGCTTGGTCCTCCTCCATATTCTTAGGTAATAGCAAGCCTGGGATTGGAACTGGATTGGAATTTATGCTTTACAGTTGCAAACTTAGATTATATATAGTCTACGTATGGTAGAGAAAAATCAAGAGGTTTTCCCCTTTTTCCTTTCTTCCTTCTTCCTTCCTTTTGTTTCTAATTCCTTAATGTCTTTCTTTTGGCCTCTTCTATCCGTCTTTCATCATGACAGTCTGCACCCTCCCCCACTGTTTTGGAAATATCTGTGGCCATATAGAGCGACCTTCAGAAAGCACCCATGGCTGGGAATTCCTAACACTCGACCTACAAATATAACCAGAGAACAGAGGTTGGAGTTGAAGGCACTGTCAGAGGGTGTTTCTTTCTTTTTTAAAAAATGCTTTTATGAGTGGGTTGCAATTACACATCATAGTGAGGTTCAGCGTGACACAAACACACACGCACACAGCTGTTGGTGTGTTTCCTTCCGCATTTCACCCTGCCCCCCTCCCTCGCCATACATGTTAGGAAAATTGATAGTAGTACCTTGATATATTGCTAAAGCATTATTTGAACTGTTTCCTTCCTCAGTCCCGCTATTTGCCCTTTCCACCTCCCTTCCCCAATCCCCTTTCACTATTCTACTGGTCTCTCCCCACATTTTTGCAAAGTCCCTTATGTCTCCTGTTTTCTCCTGAACTTCCACATACAAGAGAAAATATCCAACCCTTGACTTTGAGACTGGCTGATCTCACTTAGCATAATGTTCCTTCTTTCCATCCATTTCTCTGCAAATGACCTACTTTTGTTTTTCTTTATGGCTGAGAAGAATATCATCGCGTGTACACAGAGCAATCCCTGGATGATGAGCCCTGGCCACTGAGTATGCTGAAGCTAAGCCTGTGAGACCGCTCTGCAGGAACACTGAAGGACCACTGAGACATAAATAGGGACCAGGGGATGGATGGAGGGATGTTTGGTCAGATGATTGACTCTACATGGCTTATAATAAAATCTACATTTAAATCACATAGGAAAGGAACAGTTACAGCAGAAAAACTAACATATCAGCAGTGCCTACAAATCTCAACCAGCCATTCTGGACTTTATGTAAATCTTGTTTCCTTTAAAGTGCTACCAGGCACTGGATAATTGTACTTAAGGCTGTAGGCTCTGGTAGATTAGAAGAGATCTCACCTTTCCCTCTCATTCTCCCTCCCCCCCAATCTAGGCTCCTCTTTCAGGATTACACACCATTTGCGTGACTGTGGGAAAAGTCTGCCAGCCTCCCCGATCAGGGGAAGTAGATGAGATACTGATTCCTGGGGAGAAGTTGCTCTTGACTGGAAGAGAAGGTGAGGAAAGTCTAGGAAAGAGGATGTGGTGTGCGATAAATCATCCATCCTCGGGAAGGATGGGTAACATTGTAGAAGAAGGAAGGCCGAGTGGAGGGTTGCAGAAGGATCGACATAGAAAGCTCCCAGGACAGTCCCTGGTGGGGACAGGCATGGGGTGGGGACAGCAGTACGCATTAGGGAAGGTTGGTTTACCCAGAGGCTTGGTGTTTGCCATTGCACCTGGGAGCTACACATTTCTTACAGGTCTGTAGGCAATGCCTAGACTAGCAGATTGATTCTGCCATCACTGAACCTGGTTGTGAGTCTGAGTGGCTATTTGTGGACCAGGGAGGTGGGACTGATGACTGGTGGATGGGTTCCTATGGGTCATCTCATAGGAAAAAGTTCTTTCTCAACACGGAATGATGCTAAAATTCTCTGATGCTAAAAGCAGAAGTTGAAAAGCAAGGCTGAGTGAAGAAACCTTTCAAAGCCTGTTCTCCTTACAGGGATAAGTAATACTTCATCCTTCTCTTTGCATTTTTGTCAACAACAGGCTTTCTGGAAAAGATGGATTTTGCCATTGAATAACGAGTCTCAAGCTGGGTGTGGTGATGCACACCTGTAATCCCAATACTTGGGAGGCTGAGACAAGAGGATCGCAGGTTCACAGCCAGCCTCAGCAACTTAACGAGGCCTTCCACAGTTTAGAGAGACCCTGTTTCAAAATAAAAAATAAAATAGGGCTGGGGGTGTAACTCACAGGCAGAATGACCCTGGGTTTAACCACACACACACACACACACACACACACACACACACACACACACACAGTTTCAAAGCCACAAGGGTTGGAGCATATTCTTCCTCACTCACTCATACTACATATGAATCTATACCTTAAAATTCCTTTTTTTTTTTTTTGCGGTACCGGGGATTGAATGCAGGGGTGTTCTACCTCCACGCTACACCCCCGGCCCTATTTTTTATACTTTATTTTGAAACCGGGTCTCACGAGGTTGCGGAGGGCCTCACTAAGTAGAGAGAGAGAGAGAGAGAGAGAGAGAGAGCTGAGGTTGGCCGTGAACCCGGATCCTCCGGTCTCCGCCTCCCAAAGTACTGGGATTACAAGCCTGCACCACCACGCCCGGCTTAAAATTCCTTTTGAGAGAAGGTACTTCTATGAGCTTTCTCTGTAGTGTGTCCTGGGAAAGTTTTCTTTGCTTCTAACCAGAAGCCCTGGCAGCCTCCTCTCCTGGGCCACTGTCTTCAGGAATGATGGAGTACAAATTTGGTTTCTGCTGAGGGTATTTTGAGATTTTCGTTCTTACATCCTGTCCCACAGAAATAAATGAAATCTACTGTATCCGTCAGCACTCTCATAGCTATAAGCTAAAGACTTGACCATGTAATTTAGAGGGAGGAAGATTTATTAGCTCATAGTTTCGGGGTTCAGTCCATATGAGGCCGGGGACCGCGGATCTCAGGGCATGGCGTGGGAAAAGGAGAAAGGGAGAGCATAAGGCTTCGCTCTTCATACCATGGAGGTAAGAGAGAGAGAGAGCGAGCAGGGGGAGGAGGAGCCATATACACTCCCCAAGGCTGCATCCCCAGGAACCCACCTTCTCCAGCCACACTTTACTGGCTCAGGCCACCACCCACATAAATCCATTACAATGTATTTATCCACTGCTGAGATTACACCTTCATGACTCCACTACATCAGCTCCAAACATTAATAAATGAGCTATAACTTGCACCTATGAGTTTAGGGCTTGACAGAAAGACACGTGCTCGCGCACCACAGACCTGATTTTAAACCCTGGCTCCACCCGTCGCTGGCTGTGATTCTGCCTCAGGGGTGTCATGTTTTCTGTTCCTTCTCTCCACATATTTGCCTGACTCCTCCCTTCCTATCACACGGGTCTCTGTTTACGCCCTAGCTTCCTATGCTTGTTAGTTTTCTTCAGAGTTCTTATGATTACCGGTCACATTATTTGCTTGTTTTGTGTGTGCTCTTTTATTGTCTGGCCCTCTTCTAGAATGAGAGCTGGCATAGAGAAGGTTCTTAGTGACTCTACTAAATTGGTGAGTAAGTGAATGAAGTAGTGACTTTGGGCAGCTTAGTAATTTTCTCTGAGGTTGTTTGCTATTTATTTATTTATCCATTTTTGTGGTACTGGGGATTGAACCTAGGGGCACTCTACCTCTGAGCCACCCTCGAACCTGTGATCCTCCCGTCTCAACTTCCTAAGTCCTGGGATTACAGGTGTGCACCACCACGCCTGGCCTTGTTTTTTTTTTCTATTAAAAAAGGTAATTAAGTTTCTCTCAAAGGGTTGTAGTAAAGATTAGATGACACATTAGCTACACACGTCTAGTACGGTGCCTGCCACATCAGATGCATTCAGGATTTCTGTTTTTTCTTTTTTTTGGTGAAAAAGAAGGATTCTTTTACAATATTTATCTAGTGAATGCTTCGGGACCTGTGCCACTGAGAGATAATTGAGATGGAATCTGGTGGTAACAAAAGATGAAAAGAAATCTCAATACTTTTAGAGGTTATGTGAAAATAGGAAGAAAAGACTCAATGGACGTTGATGACTCCTTTGGAAGCTATGGTTAGTGCAAGGAAGCTTAGAGGTCTCTGGTTTTGTGATGTGAGGTCATTTGTCCAAACCTCAGTTAGGGGTGGCCCCCAGATGTGTGAGTTTGTCCTCTAGCCTCCTACACTCGCTCGCCTCCAAACACAGATTAATTCACACCAGCTGCAGAGTTCGGAAGCTCAACAGATGAAAAATGTGAATAATTCTGCTTTCAGATTCTTGGCTGTTTTCTGGAGGTTAAGTGGCTTTCTAATTCTTTAGTTATAAACATCTTTTATCACAATATAATATGCAATATAAAGTTTTAGTGTATAATAATATATAATATATAATAATAATATATAACCATTTTTTGTCATAATAACACTTTAATAAAATTAAGGTCAGTCAAAGACATCTTTTTTTCTTGCTTGCTAAATTAGATGATCTCTTCAAACTTTTGTTTCTAGGCCTAAAATTATATTGTAGAAAATAGTTTAAAAAGAAGACATTAAAATAAGGGAAACATGCAAATTGGAAATAACCAGGAGAAAATGCTGGAAACCCTTTTGGATCCTTTGATACAAACCAAACTTAGTATCAAATCAGAGATTAATAGCCTGAAAGTGTTGACACCAACCAGAAAATGTGAAAAGATGAGGAGAAGCTGTGACTATGACTTGAAACTGTGATAGAAAATCATTTCAGTCATTTTTTTAAAAAGTATGATTTAAAAAAAATCTCGCTTTCAATTTTTAGGTATGGGTAATCTAAGAAATTTGATTTATTCTATAATGAAGCTTTGCAAGGTTTAAAATTAGACATGTTTTGCTGGGTGTGGTGGCGCACGCTTGTAATTCCAGTACTTTGGGAGGCGGAGACCGGAGGATCCGGGTTCGCGGCCAGCCTCAGCTCTCTCTCTCTCTCTCTCTCTCTCTCTACCTAGTGAGGCCCTCCACAACTTCGTAAGACCCGGTTTCAAAATAAAAAGTATAAAAAAAAATAGGGCCGGGGGTATAGCGCGGAGGTAGAACGCCCCTGTTTTCAATCCCCGGTACTGCAAAAAAAAAATTAGACATGTTTTGAACTAAATCAGCTTTATAGAAAGATTAAAAATAAAGTGTACATTAAGCTGTAGTTCCCATCCATCTCAGTCTAGGTGGGATTTTAGACCTACTCCTTGAGAATGAGCTAAATTTTTGTCAAATAGGCTTCTAATGACTTCCCTGGTTCCGGTATTCTCTAAGAACAAGCTTAGTCATTAATTTCCTCCCTCCTTCTTTTCCTTCTCCCTGTGATGTCCTTCCTCATCACCTTATTTTCCCCTTCTCTCTTACATCTGCCTTTTCCTTCTTTCTTCCCTCCTTCTCTCTTTTCACATCCCTCTTCTCCCACCCCATGCTACTCTTTCTTCTAATGACCATCTTTCCTCACTGTCTCTCTCTGTCCTTCTTTCTTTCCTTTCGTTGGCTCAAGTGAACTTGAAAAAATCATATAAATAAACAAGGGTCTTAATGCCTTAGTAAACCATATAGTGATCATTTTTACTTTAAAATATACTGTCATTTTTATTAGAAATAGAAGCGATCATAGATATAATTTGTTGTATGGAGGCTCCTCAATTTGGGATGGGGTTACAGCCCAACAAACCCATCTTCAATAGAAAAGATCACAAGACAGAAATGCATTTTGCACACCTAACATACCAAACATCGTAGCTTGGTGTAATGGTTTGGATTTAAAAGGTCCCCCAGCCGTCACGGAAACAAGGTAGCAATGTTGGAAGCAGGGCTTGGTTGCTAAAGAGGGGCCCCTGAGGGCGTGGCCTAGGGGATTATATATCCTTTCTACACCCCTGCTTGCTCTCTCTGCGTCCGGCCTCCATGATGTGAGAGCAGAGCTTTTCCTGCTCTTTCTCTCTGAGCTTCAGACCCTGGCCTCACATGGACTGAACCCACAATCTCCAAAAAATTGTGAGCAAATAAATCTTCCTTCCTCTAAATTGTGTCGTCAATTGTCTTGGATTATAGCAGTGAGAATATTGACCGAGACACTTGGTAACAGCAGAGAGTTGGCCATTTACCCTCATCATCTGGTGGCTACTGGGAGCTGTAGCTCATTGGCACTGCCCAGCATCTCCAGAGAGTATCCCATTATGTATCAGTAGTCCAAAAAAGGTCAGAATTCAGTACAGTTTCTACTGAATGTATATGGTTTTCACACCATCACACAGTTGAAAACTTTTAAATGGAACCATTGTAAGCTGTTTATATATGCATGAATGTTCCTGGCTTTTTCCAGGAGGTGCCTAAGTCATGAGGGAGCCTTCACGGATAGCATTATTGACCTTATAAGAGGGTGTGAGGGAACCAGCTATCCCAGCCCATCCCTTCTGCCCTGTGAGGATGCAGTGTTCTTCCCCTCTGGAGGAAGCATGGTTCAAAGGCCATCTTGGAAGCAGAGACAGGGCCTTTGTCAGATACCAAACCTGCCGGGGACCCCCCCCCCCAGTCTCCAGAACTGTGAGAAATAAATTTATGCTGCTTATACATTACCCAGTTTAAGGTTCTTTTACTATAGCAGCAGAAGCAGACTGTGACAGAAGCCTTACATGTTTCTGTTTTACTTTCTTGAGCCTCTGTCATTGCCAGAAGAAAACGCTTCTGCTGGTTGCAGAGAACGAGAAATGGAGCAGAGCCACACAGCCAAATCGAGCCTGGATCAGCTGACCCCCAACGAACATGCAAATTCACGAGCTAAACAAATGCCTATTGTTATGCATGATTGAGTTTCCAAGGTCGGCACACATTTTTGTAGCAATAGGAAACTGATCTACTATCTAATCCAATGTCTACTATTTGGAACCTGTGAGAACTGAAGCCCAGAGAAGTCTAAGGATAGAAATTAGTTTATGAGAGATCTGAAACGAAGACTCAGAGCTCCAGATAGCTGGACCTATGCTTGTTCAATGCAAAAAGCTATGCCTTTTTATGAAGTAAATTTGTATACTTCCAAAACTCTTAATTTAACACCCTTTTCTTTAACTTCTATTAATGCATCCTTCTTATTTATTTCTCTAACTCCAATTTATCATTTCAGCAAACAGTTGGGTTGACTATTCAACTTATGATAAAAGGCAGGAAAAAGTAGGCAGTATTGTATTCATAAGATATATCAGTCTTGTAGTGGAGTATTTGTGTGAGTGTGTGTGTGTGTGTGTGTGTGTGTGTGTGTGTGTGTGTGTGTTTATCTATGGTAGGGAGCTAAAAAAACTTGTAATAATAACTACAGTTAGTTGGGCAGTTACTCTAATTTCTATATGCCAGGTATTGTGATAGATAGTTTTTATTCATCATCTCATTTTGTCTACACCAGGTGCTATGGTTTGAATGCTTGTGTTCCCTCTAAATTTTATGTTGAAATTTAATCCCCAAAACAACAGGACTAGAAGTGTGACCTTTGGGTGGTGAGTGTCATGAGGGTTGTTTATCCTTCATGTATGGATTAGTGCTCTTATAAAAGGGATCGAGGGACTATTGTGATAACATGCTCTAAAAGTAATTTTTTCAGCCTCGTTTTCTACCCTAAAATTAAACTCCCTGCCCTTACTGACCCAAGGATGAAACCAGTTCCTGCCCTTATCGCCCCTGGGACCACACTTCGCAGCCCGCAGCCGCAGCTCCAGGCTCTGGCCGGCCAGCGCAGACTGGACTTCCGATATGACTCCGATAGGATTCCAATGCGAGTAAGCATCACTTCCGCCCAGACCAATCTCCGACCCCTGCCTGGGTGCTCAGCCCACGCCCCTAGACCTACCCCCTTGCTTCTAAATAAGAAAAATTTACTATGATTGGTCGATTCCAAGCATACCCTGCAAACTCTGCTTGCTCTCTATAAAAGGAACTGGTGAATTGTAGAAGAGGCTGCCATTTTTTGGCTAGCTGGGGAGTGGTGGCCCCAAGGTAATAAATGCTTCCCGCCTTAACTGAGTCTGGTCTCGGACCCTTTGTCCTAAACATGGGGTACAACACTAGATATGCTCCCCTTTGTGCTCCCCTCCTTTTCATCATGAGAGAACACAGTGTTGATGCCCTCCAATGCTGCAGCAACAAGGCACCATCTTGGAAGCAGAAAGCAGCCCTCACCTGACATCGAACCTGTGACCACCTTGATCTCAGACTTCTCAACCTCCATCTCTGTGGGGACTAAATCTCTATTGTTTATAAGTTATCTAGTCTTAGGTATCTTGTTAGAGCAGTACAAATGGACTAAGACTCCAGAAGTTAGCTATGTATGGCCAGGATCAACTCCTGTATACTACCTCTTTTGGTAAAGAAAGTTTTATAGGAACACAGTCATGTTTCAAAGCATGGCTGCTCTTATACTACAGTGGCAGAGTTGAGTAGTTTCAACAGAGACCACAGGGCCTGCAAAGCTGAAAATATTTACTATCTGGAGCTTTACAGAAAAAGTTTGCTAGTCCTTGGACTTATAACAGTAATTCTCAAGTGTGGTCTGTGAACCCTGGCGCTCCTTAAGAGGTCTGTCAGGTCAAAACTGTCTTATCCATAATACTAGGACAGTACTGTCTTTCCCTCTGTGTTGGCATTTGCACTGAGGGTGGGTAACGCCGTCACTTTAGAGTGAATCAAGGTGGTGGTGCCACACTGTAATAGTGACCATATTCTTCAAGCACCACAGCAAGCAAAACCAGCCAGATTCGCTTAAGAAAGTCATAACAAAGCAGAAAAAAATAATTTTATTAAATTTTAACTTTTTGAGTTTACATCTTTTTAATATAAATTCTTTTTTTTTTTTGCGGTACAGGGGATTGAACGCAGGGGCGTTCGTTCTACCTCTGCGCTACACCCCCAGCCCTATTTTTTATACTTTATTTTGAAACCGGGTTTCACGAAGTTGCGGAGGGCCTCACTAAGTAGAGAGAGAGAGAGAGAGACAGGGAGAGAGAGAGATAGAGAGAGAGAGCTGAATATAAATTTTTTGAATTTACATCTGTTCTTGTTCTTCTTCTTGTTCTTGTTGTTCTTGTTCTTGTTCTTGTTCTTGTTCTTCTTGTTCTTCTTGTTCTTCTTCTTTCTTCCCCCTCCTCCTTTCTCTCCCTTTCCCTCCTCCTCCTCCTCCTCCTCCTTCTCCTCCTCCTCCTCCTCTTCCTCCTTTTTTTTTTTGCGGTA
>PVJS01031039.1:0-23684 GCA_004027185.1 Glis glis | reverse complement strand
AAACAAAAAAAAAAAAAAAAAAAAAAAAAAAAAAAAAAAAAAGCTGGAGATATCAACTATCCAGACCTTTACAGAAAAAGTGTGCTAACTTCTGGTTTAGAGCTAAGGTACTGACAATCCCATTATTTTATTATCTTATTTTATTTTATTTTTATTGGGAAAGGAACCAGGGACATTCTACCTCCAAGCTACACACCTAGCCCTATTTTATTCATTTATTTTTTTATTTTTAAACAGGTTCTTACTAAGTTGCTGAGCATCTCACTAAATTGCTGAGGCTGACCTCAAACCTGCAAACCTCCTGTCTTAGCCTCCCAAGTACTGGAATTACAGGCATGCACCACCACACCCAGCTAACCTGTGTGTGGAGGATGTGAGTGTGAGCTGTCATCTGACAGTAACACTGGGTGTCACCTGTTGGGTACCGGTGAGCGCCTGCGTGCTCGAGACATCAACTGCAGAGGGGGAGGCTTTGTGTGATGTGAGCACACTAAGCACAAGTTCATGTCATAGAAGCACAAACACCATACCCAGGTGCCACATATAAGTGAAATATATATATGAAACTCAGAACAATGGTTTTATCATTCTCTTAAGTTGTCCAGTTTCTTCCCATCCTTTGGCAGAGAAAATCAAGTTGAGTGCAAAAGTAAAAGCCGCCCTGGGTTTTGAACATAAAACTCATGTTAATACCAGATCTTATTACTTTTTACTGGCCAAAGTATTTTCTCATCTTTAGATGACTTACAAGGGCAATTTGCCAACTCCACTTATCACTCCCTTCCCCCACTCCTCACACCACATACACACTGTCAGGACTGCGCTCCATGGATGAAGGGGTTGGTTAGATTCTACCTACAGCAGGGAAAGAGGAAGCCAGGCAGGGCGCAGGCATGGTTTTCTTAGTTACTTAGTTACTTTACTAATGTTAGTAGTAATTAAATGTAACAACTTAGTTACTTAACAACTAAGTAACTAAGAAAGTTACTTAAAGTAACTTAGTTACTTAGTAACTAAGGAAGTTTCTTAGTTACTAACTTTCTTTTTTTTTTTTTTGCAGTACTGGGGATTGAACACGGGGCGTTCTACCTCCGCGCTACACCCTGACCCTATTTTTTTATACTTTATTTTGAAACCGGGTCTCACGAAGTTGCGGAGGGCCTCACTAAGTAGAGAGAGAGGGGGGGGAGATTAGTTACTAACTTTCTTAATTACTTGAGTAACTTTCTTAGCTACTTGGTTACTTAATTACTCAGGCAGCAGAGTCAGAAGATAGGAGCAAGACCCCATTCTCCACTTTCCAGAACATTCTTTCCTCTCAATACTATCTCTTTGGGCAGAATCTCATCTTGTCCTTTTTGTGAGGTCATGCAAGAAAAGACAGACAAGGTCCTTGTTGCTGGGATATCTAGATGGGCCAGACACTGGCGTGTCTTTCTTCTTTCCAAGCCACCTGGGTGAGGTTGGGGCTGCAATTAGCGACCCTGAGACGGGGAGGAATTCAGAAAGAAGCCGAGGTACCAGCACGAATGGACTGCACTCCCTAAGGATGAACACCAGTGCCGTGGTGGAATGGTGGCTTAGGAAAGAAAAGTGGGGGGTGCTGCTTCTTCTGTGCTCAGGAAAGTGACCCTTTCTTTGCCCTTAGCAGACCCTGTATAATAAGATTACTGTGTAATCCTTGTTGCTTGTCCTAGGAGCGGCCTTATCAGAGGGACAGGGGAGCATTTTTACATTACGATCTACTGTATGTATTATCTCCCAGCTGCTCTTTTTAATTTCATTTTCAGAGACAGGGATTTGCAGCTGCCTGAAGAGAATAGAAACACAGGAGCAGCCCCCACCAACCCCCGAGGCCTCTGGGCACCCACATTAATGCACAAGACCTACCAAGCACTGAGCTGTCCTCCCCAACCCCCACCTGTTGTCGCAAGCTCTGAAGAGCATCGAGGGCCCCTGGGGAGGCAGAGGACACAGAGGTCACTGCTGCTGCCGTCTGCCAGTCTCCTCTCAGCCTGCTCAGGGTCAGTTCTGGTCCTCCATGGGACCACATGATGCAGCTCTGGGGGCCGAATACCAGGAGGGCAGGGCTGGGGTTGAGCCATAATCCTGGCTCCGTGGGGCCAATATCATGTCATCCTTCCTGTCTGATGCCCTCGTCAGCAAATGGGGAACAGGAGGCAGTGAGACTGAGCTCCCAGGCTGCTGAGCACTGGGCACCATGATAATTCATCTCTCCTGACCACAGTCTGTGCAAAACATTAAGGATAATATACCTGCTCTTTCTAACAGGGATAATGGAAAGGGACAAGAAAAGAGATGGTGAAGAGAGAGAACCAAAATATGCAACAGGAAGATTCTGACCACCTGGAAAGAGGCTCATGGGAATCTCGGGATTCTGGCCAATCACCCCAACCCAAACCAATGATTTGAGGGCCAGAGAGGAGGGACACTAACTCCACCAGGTCATTCCAGACAGTTTCAATGCCAAGATGCATGCCTATTGATTGGCTGCTCCACATCCTCAGCAGGCTTGGAATCTATGAAGAGAGTTTTGTCCTAGAAGTGGTGGATTCGAATCCCACTTCTGACACGTGTCCACTCGGTGATGTTCATAGAGCCACTCCTTGGGGTCGGGCTTCAGATTCCCCACCTATACAATGGGGAAGTAATCAGAGTAGAAGCTACAAACTCAACTGCCAGTTGGGGCCATGCAGGTAAAGGGATGAACGAAAGGCACTGCATATAGCACAATAGGGCTGACAATAGTCCTCACAGTGGTGAGGACTGTGGTACATGGGTGCTCAGGCCAATGCAAAGGTGCTGCCCCTGCCCCAATCATCAGATGCTGCTGTGTCGAGGTACAAGCCAACACTGCAAGATGTATGACTTTGCAAGAGAAACTGGACATCCAGAAAAATGCCCAGTTTAAATGCTGGTAGAACCTTCACTTACATTATGATGTGAGACTATAATGCACCAATAAAATTATTATAAAAAAGTAAAAGATTTGTCTGGATAAAAATAAAGCTTGTGGGTCAGATTTACCATGGCTTTTGATTTTATAATCTATAGAGATGATTGCTAAGGTACCTTTCAGGTCTGACAGTCTGTGATTCTCTATTCTGCTCTAAGTGACTCCAAGAAGTAGAAAAATTCTAGGGCCTTCTGGAAGAAAAACCAGGTTGTATCTAAGAGGGTGTAAGGTTAAGGAGCCTTGAGCTTTCTCGGAGCCAGGGTACCTTCAGGGCAATACCAGACAGAGCCCCCGAGTCTCTACCTGCCACAGACACTTGATGCCTTTTTGGCACATATTATTGTTTTGGCAAAATGAGGTATATGATTTGTTAATTGGTTTGAGATGGCACCAAGCAGGCAAAGAATAAGTTCAGTGGAGCAGTGGAGAGAATGACTTCTGGCTCCTTGCTTAAGCACCCACAGAAGGGCCTGTTGGTGTATTCAGCAGAGGATCTGAGATTCATTCCTCCAGGTAAGTTCCTTCCCACCTCTATCCCCCAATCCTGGGCCTCTTTCAGCCAGCAGCCTCCCCCTGGTCCACCCCCTACACCCAGAGGGAGGGAATGCACTGGAAACCTCAGCTCTTAAAACAATGCAACCTTCTCTCCCCAGGCCCCCAGGCAGCTGGCCTTCAGTTGGCCATTCTGAGGACCCATCCTTGAGCGTACATGGATATTAACTCCTCTCCCACCTGCAGAGCCAGTTCACTCTGTAGGCCTTATTTCCAACAACTCTGAGGAATTCACTATCATTTTACAGTTTCGTAGATGAGAAAACTGAGGCTGAGAGGTGATAAGCAACTTGTCCAGGGCCATATTCAGAAATGACAGAGCCAGGTCCCGGCCAGGTCAGAAGCTGCAATCCCCAGACTTGAGCACCAGGCTTGTCCCAGGTGGAGGGGAGACCAGAGGACCCCATGGAGCATCTGCTCTGACCCCACCCACCCACAGAGACACACACCTCCTTAACCGCCGCCTTCTTTATCTGTAACTTGGGCAGGGAGTTGCAGTGGAGGGCAAGTCACCGAGGGAGAAAAATAGAAAGGATTATCCTCATCAATGTGTGGGGAGAAGGATGGAGGTGGCTAGATCAAGAAGCAAATGTCCTCCTCATTCCCATCCCAAGCCTGAGGTGTGGAGCCTTCTCTGGCAGGTAGCATAGCCAAAGGTAGATGATTTCAGCTCAGGTCTGGATTTGCAGCTGAGGATCTGAGTTGGGATGGGGCCACTCTTTCTTCTAAATAATTAGGTACTGCAATTTTCAGGGGATTGGAGAAATTCATTTGTTTGTTTGTTGACTGGTTTCCCTCTGCAGGACACAAGATTCCCATGCCAAGAGTGTGCATTTTGTGAAGGTCTCCTATGTGCCAGTCCCTGTGCTAAGTTCCTTGTTGATGCTTTATCTCACTTCTCCTTGCAACCATGCTACAGATAAATGGAATCCTCATTGCACTGATAAGCAAACTGACCATAGAGCAAGATGTGACTTTGAAAATGACCCAACCGCAAAATGACAGAGCAGGGATTCAAGCTCAGACTGCCCCCAGTGAAAACCTTACCTCCAACACTGTGATGCCTTCCTGAAATAATAGAGCTAATACATGATAAGTATGTACTATATGCAAGCACAATGCTGAGTTCTGTAGTTTCAGTGTATCATTTGACCCACACTGCAACCTAAGAGATGGATGCAACTGTTAGCCTTAGTTTACAGATGTGCAAACCAGTGCCTCAAAGATTAAAGTGATTTTCCCAGAGGCATAAGTTTGGAAAGTGGCAGAATAGAAAGCAGACCATTTGATTTCAAGCATTCCCCCTCCTCTGGTCCTACATACTCCTGAATGTGGAGGTGATACTCCTAGGACCAGCTGAGTCCAACAAGGGGATAGGGGGAGGGGCAGGGAGAGAGGAAAGGAAAGAAGCCAGCGAAAGAGGACCAGAGGTACAAACTAGTTGAGCTGGTAACAGATGAGACAAAGGAATGGGTGGGAAGATTGAGTTATAATTTTCTACATGCTTATTTAGTCTCTTCCCATGACTCAGGTATTCTAATCCTGAGAACAGGGCCCCTTGCACTGTAGAGAGAAACACTTAATGACGACTATGCTGGAAGGGGCAGAGGGATGTTCCTCTGTGTGTGCCTGCCTGAAACCTTTTCTGAATCCCCTTTGCATTTTTAAATAAGATTCAAACCATAAATTATGGAAAGCCAGAAAGCTAACAGAGCAGACCCTTTCTGGCATTCATTTCGAGTCTGAAGTCCAGGATGCTTTTAATGACATAATTGCAAAATGGCAAAAATCTGTCCAAATAAAAACTTCTTTTAAAATAAGGAATGAATTCTCAGACAGTGGCACAGTGTTCCTCCCGTTGGCATAGGGCTCAGGAACTGGGGGGAGAAGGAAGAAGAGAAGGAGGAGGAGAAATCATGGCCTGAGATGAAAGGAGGATTTTGCTGAGAGACTACAACCTCCTTTCACCACCTTGGAAATAGGTCAGCAGTGTTTTTTTGTTTTTTTTTTTTTTTCCTGTGGATTGGGAGCCAACAGGTCCTGAAGATGGGAGGTATGAGGATGAACTTCTATTATCTCAGCTCTTTTGGAAACTGTGTTATGAAATATATGATTTCTGCACGTAATTAGGAAAAAAATCAAGAGCATACTCTGAGAATCAAATCTTTCCCCCAACCTTGTCCCTAACTTTTCAGTTCTCCTGCCCAGACACACCTATTCCTGTCAAATTTGTTTGTTTCCTTCCAAAGAAATTGTTGTACTTAAATGAACTATAGTGAGTTGTTAAGGAGTGATCTCTAAAGGATGAAGCCTGAGATAACACTAGGTCCTACCTTACAGGTTTTGTTGTTGTTGTTGTTGTTGTTGTTGCTTTGGTCCTGGGGATTGTACCTCTGAGCTACACCCCCACCCTTATTTTACTTTTTACTTTGAAGCGGGTCTCTCTAAGTTGCTGAGTGCTTCGCTAAGTTGCTGAAACTGGCCTCAAAACTGTGATCCTCCTGTCTCAGGCTCCCAAGTTCTGAGATAACAACCATGCCCGGGTCTCGCAGGGCTCTTGTGAGGATTGCTTGAGTTAATCATTGTAAAGCTCTAGAATACTGAATGGCACATTAACCCAATATATGTTAGCTGCTGCTACATGAGTTTGTCCTTTTTACATACAAATGACCACACTATGCACGGTCTAGTGAACCTTGCATTTTTCACCTAACTATATAATTTATGAGCTCCCCCATAATGGAAGGATAATATTCCACTGTATGAATGTGCCATAACCAATTGAACAGGTCGACTACGGATGGACATTTAGGGAGCCTCCATTCTCTTGTTGTCACAGTGCTGTGGCAATGGCAGTCCTTGTATATGCCTCTCTGGTTGCAGGCACAAGCATATCTGATGGACATAAGTCTGCTTAAGCTCAACTGGACATAGTAGTTTATCCACTCTAACCTCTCAGTAGCTTAATGCAATGAAGAGTTCCCTTCTCCTGCACTTCCCAGTCCAATGCAGACTGCATCCTGCTTTTGGGGAGCTCCTCCAGGGTTTTCTCAAGGATCCCAGATTCCAGGTACTTCCAAACTGCAACTCTATGTTTACAATTTTTTTTGTTGCTGGGCATGGTGGAACCTTCCTGTAATCCCAGTACTTGGGGGCTGAGATAAGAGCATCCCAGGTTCGTGGCCAGCCTCAGCAACTTAGCCAGGCTCTCAGCAACCTAGTGAGACCCTGTTTCAAACTAAAAAATAAAATAGGGCTGGGAGTATAGCTCAGAAGTAGAATGCCCCTGGGTTCAATCCCCAGTAACAAAAAAAAAAGAAAGAAAGAAAAAAGATTTCTTTGTTTCCTGCTTAATGAATGAAGAATGGAGAGAGCATAAGAACAAATACTTGCTCATCTAGTTCAGGCAGGAAGAAACACATCATATCTCCTCAAAGTCCCATTGATGCCCACTCATCACATGGTCCCACTCAGACCACAAGTATGGCTGGGAAATAGATATTCCAGAGTCTCCAGGAAGAGGAAACCATGTAGTGAGGACACAGTCTTCACAGGGTCAAGGTACTAAAAAATTGACTCATTCTGTAGGACATGCTTTAAATTTGAAACATTTTACCAGATTCACTTAATGTCCGTGGAAAACACATAATGACAGAATGCTCCTCCAAATTCAATGATGCTTTGTAAAGAATACATGTATTTTAGCCGGATATGGTAATATATGCCTATAATCCCAGTAACTAGGAAACTGACACAGGAGGGTCACAGGTTACTCCCAAGCTTGTGTGTATTAGAGAAAACAATGGCCCTTCATTTTCTGTGACTGGCTAATCTCACTTAACATAATGTTCTCCAGGTCCTTCCATTTTCCTGCAAATGACATAATTCTGTTCTTCTTTACTGCTGAGTAGAATTCCATTGTGTGGATATCCCATGATTTTATAATCCATTCATCTGTTAATCCAAGACTTTTTGAAATAATCCCACTGTCCCTTAGAGTTTCCAAGGCAAAGGTCGGGACACTGATCCTCTGTGAAAGTGCTCAGAAGCTAGCTATCATCTTTATGCGGCGGTTCATGACCAGGCCTATCCAAGTCTATTCCCTTCAGCTTCTGAGGAGCCTCCGGTTTGTCCTCCTCCTTCCTGCCATACTCCCACTGTCATCACTATCACCATGTCAATCATTGATGATTTACAAATGCAGCTCAGAGCACGTCACTCCCTCTGGCCTCCCACTACTTTTAGAGGCCCAGAATATTCCAAGGTACAGAATGATGGAGTCCCTTCCCAAGGCTCCAGCTTCATTCATCACCCCTGAAAGTGTCCTTCACTCACTTTGATCAGGTTGACCCATTTTCTGTTCCTTCTACTTACTGTAACCTTTTCCTTTGAATCTTCTTTTCTCTCTGCCTGGAATACTCATCAGCCCATTCTTCACACCAGCCTCATGATCCTTCCCATTCTAGACCCAGCATAGAAGGTGGCTTGGCTCCTCACCTCGCAGGCACCTCCCTGGCCACTCTCCATCACAACACCCAGTTATTTTCTTCAGATACTTCTCCTGAGGTAAGTATCAAGTTTGTTATTTTAGTCTCATTGTTGTCTTCCCCACAACAGTAGAAGTTCTAGAGGCAAGGATAATATCTTTCTTGCTTAAGTATGTGCTTATAGCACCTAGGAGCACACATACCACACACTCGGCAAGGCTACATGTGCACCCACATCAGAGGGCACTACCCGTCTCACATTCTGTGAAATGGCTTGCTGAAACCAGGTGTTCCCAGTTAGAGATGACTGCCTTTGGCTGAAGACCTTACTGCTATTAACTCAACGTGCTCTAGGAATACTATGTGGCCCCATTCATTCTAGCCTTTCTATGAAGTGTGTTGGTGAGAGAAGGCATGGCGGTGGTGTTGTGTGGAAGTGGAGAACACTAGAGAGCATAGGCAGTGCTGTAAGGAAAAGAAAGCAGAGCAATGAGAGACATGGAAAGGTTGTCCTCTGAATTTGCACCAGGCCAGTGGCAGGCAGAGAGAGCGAGAGATGAGATTTACCAGGAAGAGGCCCGGGAAGAGCAGGGTGGGTGTGGCGTTTCCTACTTTGGGACATCAGTCCTTCTAATATGGCAACTGGAAGTCGAGGAAATAAACTGCTGGGAAATATCTAGAATCCTGACATAATCATGGGGAGTGATCCCTTGGAGTGTGACTGGGGCTGGATGAAGAGCCAGGACACACCAGCCATTGCCTCTCCATGGCTGTCCAGGATCCCTGCAGGGGCACCCATGAGCATGGTGTGGACCCCAAGGGTCTAATCCAGTAGGAGAGGCAAAGAAGATGACTTTGCTTAGGGCAGAGCGAAAATAAACATAGGTATGTTAAAAGTACAAGAGTACAGAGGAGGAGCACCAAGATGAACAGGCACAGGGTCAGGAAAGGCTTCCCAGAGGAGGTGGTACTTAACTTAAGTATTAGTATGATCTGAGTAAATAAAGTGTGGTGACAACATCCCATCAAGGGAGATGATCTCTGGGTGCAGGGCGATGAAGCTGGGCAGACACTGAGGAATAGTCTCATCTCCCAGCTTCTGGGTGGAGCTGTCTGAGTGCACCACCTGGAGGGATGTCTTGTTATACAAACTCTCCTGGGGCTCTCTCTCACCTGCTTGGTGGAAGCACTGGAGTCAGTTCAAACATAAGAGAAACCACCCAAAGCCAAGGTTTCAGCTATCAAGAGATTCTGCTGAATTACGTGTGTGTGTGTGTGTGTGTGTGTGTGTGTGTGTGTGTGTTTGTTTTAGTCACCTGGGACATTCTACCTCCAAGGTACACATCTTGTCCCCCTGCCTTTTTCATTTTGAAACAGGATTTGCTAAGTTGCTGAGATTTACCTCCAACCTGTGATCCTCCTGTCTCAGCCTCCGAAGTCATACCTGGCTCCTGAACTACTAATAATAGTTCCTGCTACCATTTTTGAGTGTATATTCTGTCTTTAGGCACCAGTCAAAGGCTTCATGTGCCAATTTTTCATTCAGAGAAGGGAAGGAAGACAATTAAGATTCACTTACTACCTCGTCTACTGGGTATCATTATAGATATTTTATTGACTTAACCTATTCCATCAGCATAGAAAACTGAAAGTAGATAGGCAATGGTAACTTATTTTTAGAAGTCAAAGACTTGATAATAAAAATCCACCTCTCTCTGAGGGCCTCAGATGATCTCAGCTGTAGGTCAGATGCTTCACAGGCATCAATTCATTTAGCTTCACCACCACCATGTAGAGTGGGCTTCAACCTTACTCAATGTTTGCAGGTTAAGATAGTGAAATTGTGAAAGGAGGTGATCTACACTACTTACCCATAGAAAATGGTGCACCCAGTCCCCATTTTTTTCCACCACACTTCTCATAGGTCTTAGAGCAGCACATCTCAAAGTTGCCTGTGTGTATAAGTCATTTTATGATCTTCTTAACATGCAGATTCTGATTCTGTAACTCTGGGATGTAGCCAAAGACATTCTCCATAGTGAGGCCAAGGAGCTAGCCCAGGGACCGCATTTGAGCAGTGAGGTTCTAATCCAGACAAATGTCCATTTGCCAGGTGGGAAGTTCTACCTTGAGGCTAATGTGCTACAGAATTCTGCTTCCTAAGATAGGAAAATCAGAGCTTGGAGACTTTGGATGTCTTGTCCATACCAGTTGACTCTTGCCAAGGACAAATACAAGATTCTGAGCTAGAGAGCCATGCTGTATAGTGAGCTAACTCCTATGAGTGTCCTCCTCTGTAATCTGCAGAGAGGTCTCTCTCAAACCATCTTCCAAGAAGCTGTGACTATATAACATGGGACTTAAAGGAGACAATGACTTCATCCACTGGTACCAATGTTGTAAGGCAGGAGATAGTACTGGAGGCTATAGAACTCAAACCAGAGTCTACGCTTTTGGCAGACAGCAGAGCTTGCTTTGTTTCTATCTGAGCTTTAGGGCTAATTCTGGGGAGATGCTCACACTGTATAAGCACTACATTAGCATCCTTCTGAAATAAGACTACAAATAGTGATGAGATCTCAGTATGCCTTTCGCAGGAGCTGCAAACATAAAAGAACTCAATAGGGACAAAGGGTGGAAGAGCCAAGTCCTATTACGGTCATCTGCGAGACATTGATCTTCAAAGATTTCTGAACACTTGCTCTACTTTTGTTGAGAGAGTATAGCATGTGGTTGCTAGCATTCCCACTGCGTAAAGAGGAAGTGGAGACAATACACCTGTTTCATGCACCCAAGAAATATCTAAAACCTTCAAGCAAGATAAACAGTCAAGCGTAGACCCCAAGAGGACTAACCCGTGCCCCAAACCTCCAGCTGGGAGATCACTTTTCACAGGTTGAGGTAAAAAGATCATTACCGCTGGAGAAATGAAATGGAGATGTGATTGGAAATGTACGCCTTGGGTGCATGAACATTATTCCAATAATCAATCACCCAAATTGAATTGCTTATTTGTACATCTGATTGTCTTTGCATTATTTAGAAGCTATTTAATGGCAGCCAGCCTGACAGCAGGCATCTAACACATGCCAGATAGATTTAGGAGACTCGGCTACATCTCTTTCTAATTGTTTGGACAGGCGTATTGATTGCGATTTCCTCTTTCAGGGTTCTCTAAAGCACTCTACATCCTTTGTATGCAGAACACACACACATACATACATACCTACACATATGTACAGGATTAGCAATGCCTCTGCAATGTCGTTGGTGGAACCTACAGAAGGTTGCGAGAGGTACGGAGAGCTCACAAGGCAGATGACCATGTCCTAATATCAGCACCGGTACTAAGCCCGGATCCTAGATAGAGGTTGAAAGAAGCCGCATCTCCAGGGTGGGTAAAAACCCTACGAGTTAGTTATTTTGTGTTCTGTGCATCTAGGAAGCATGGAGAGGGCCCGGGCAGATGGGCTGTGTTCTGTGTTGTAACTATCTCACTATTTCCCCAGGAAGCAGAAGGAACTGGCCCAGAGTTGGAGCCATGGGTGACATTAGTTGTTCTTGCCTTTTTTTTTTTTTCATTTCTGCAGACCAGCTGACCGGGGCTGAAAAGACACTGCCCACCCTCAGTGTGTGTCTGACTGGGAGACACAGTAGAGCCGCCACGTGATGCAGAGACCCCGTTCCTCCCTGTCCTCCCCTCTCCCAGGCTGGCAGGTTTATTAGACTGTGGGTCTCCTAGGATATTAAATACAAGAAATTAAAAAGCAACAACATTAATATCCTGGTAGATGATGGCTTTTTGAGCTCGTGTCTGTCTCTTGAAAAGAGAAAAATAGCTTTGATGTGCTGTGCATCTTCTCCATAGCAATGGTTCTTCCTTTTTTCTTCATTCTCCCTGTCAAAGTTCATTTCACTGCCCTCTTTTCTCTCCCAGCCTGCCCTTGAGGGGAATCTGCATGACGAGCCAGCGCCTTGATGGCAGAACTCTTGGAAGCCAGGGCTTTGGTCCGGGGAGAGCCTTGGCCTCAGGGAGCCTGAGCCCCCCAACATGGGCATCTGTCCCAGAATCCCCTGCATGTTTATGTTTGGCAGAAGGAGGCCTCCTGTTCAAAGCCAGGAAACTTGGAGAGACGCACAGCTAGCAAATAGCTTTTTCAGAATGACATTTTGATGAGTAAATTAACCTGAAACACGCTGTCTTTATTCTCTGGATGTTTCCAAGGTAAAGCTCAAGAAAGGAGAGTGACAGCCATTTTTCGAGCTGGGAAGTCCTTTGTCAACAGTCACCAGCACTTTGATGAGCTTGCAGGGCCCCTGGGTTTAGGCCCATCCAAGGCTGAGCTATCATGCACACTCAACTTCCCACGGATGCTGCTGAATTCTTCCCCCAGAGCCATCGCCCCCGGGCTTCTCTGCCCCAGCCTAGCCTGTGAGCTTCTCTTAGGAGCATGAAGTGCTGGGGAGAACAAGATGAAAGAGTTGAAGAAGTGCACTGCTTAGGGCTTTGAAGGAGGAATAGGAGCTCAACCATCGTAGAGCAGCCTGCAGCAGGCTGTGGATGTGGGAAACAACAGAGACAAACTGATTTGCAGGTGAGCTGGTGCTCCCAGAGCTCTTCCCCAGGCTCCAGACTTCACCTCCACGAGCCTGGTGGAGTAAATCTTCAAAGGCACCCACCTCGTCCTTTCCCTGTGACTTCTCAGCATCCCCAGGGGAGGAGAGGGGGCGTTCTAGAAGTGCAGTCTGGGATACATGGGGAAAGGGAAAGCCTGTGGGGTGCGTCCCCTCCAGGACAGCCTCCCTCTGGCCCTGTGCATAAGCCTTTCCGTTTATAGTTTGTATTGCTCTTGGGTGGAGCAAGAGGATAGGGGTGGGGATGTTAGATGGGAGGTCAGGGAGGGAACTGAAGTCCCACGCTCCTCACCATGAACACAGAGCTGCTTTTCCTACAAGCTTCTGCAAACCCAGAAAGAGAGCAGTCCCCTTACCTCACCCTCCGAGTGAGACTGTTTATCACTACATCCTGCCCAGGCCCCCAAGAGACATCAGCTGTTCTCTGAGATGGTTCACAGTGTAAGAGGTCTTCAAATATCAACCCAGTGTCCAAGGATCCAAAGCCCCAAATCCCCTGCATCCCCTCCACCTCCCGCTCCCCTCTCCCATCCTGTCTTCCCTGGCCCTGTTTATTTTTAGTGGTGATAAACCCAGCTCCTAATCTTGGGACTTGATCTTTTTGAGTCGATTTAATTAACTTACATCTTTAACTCCACTCTCTCGGCTTTGGCAGGAGGGAGCCATTTGTCTTACAGATGATGTGGTCTGATGGAAAGGGGAAGGGGAGAGGAAGACGAAGCCAGAGCCACAGCCCTTCCGCCTCACCAGAGGTGAGCGGATGCTCTCATCCTGGACCACGGAAGTCACTGTGGGTGCTAGGTTACAGATGGTGGGGGTAGGTGGGGTCTGCACTTTGGCTAAGTAATGGGTGAGGCGCAATTCCAGAAACAGGTATGTGCATGCTTAGTGTGAGTGTATATCTATGTGTGCCTATGTGCATGTATGCAAGTGTGTACATGTTTGTACATGTGTGAGGGTATTGTGCACAAATGTGCGTATGCGTGTGCATGGATATTATGTGTGTTCGAGCATGCATGTGTGAGTTTGAGAATATGTGTGCATGTTCATGGACACATACTTGTATATGTGTGTACATGTGCATGTTTGTGGTATGTGTGAGTATGCATGTGTATGCTGCACATGTTTAGGTGTGCATGTTTGTACGTGTGTGAGTGTGTATGTGTATTAATATGGGTGTGTTAGGCATGCGCATGTGTGTGAGTGCATACATGTTTAGACATGTGTATGCATTTGTGCATGTACATGTGTATAGTGTGTGCATGCGTGAGTGTGCTGTGTGTATATACACGTGTGAGTACATGTGGGTGTGCACATGTTTGTAGATGTGTGTGCACGTGTGCATGTGTGTGTTGTGCATGTGTTTGAATGTGTATGTGCATGTGCACATGTGTAAGTGCATTGTGCAGGTGGGCGTGCATGTATGTGGACATGTCTGCGCATGCCTGCATGTCTCTGTCCAGGGCTGCCCTCGCCACTGGCCTTGTTCACAGCCTCCCGCTTGGGTGATAAATGAGAAAGGGGCAAAGCAGTCTGTTTTTTCCGCCTGTATTTCCCCCCTCTTTGTTTTTATTAAGCACTGATTATTAATATTAGAAATGGAACACTGCCACGAGAAGCCATTTGCAGTTAATAAGGCTGTCGCACTGCCTGGGGAGTTAATAGAAGGCCAGGGAAGCCATGTGAGAACCACTTAAAAGCCGCGTTAAACGAAGCGGGTCAGAAGCGCAGGATGCAGCCCGCCTGGCTGGGCGAAGCAGGCCGGTTCCCGCCGGGGGCGCTGGCCAGGGCTCCCATCCCCTGCGGGGACAGGTCCTGCCTGGGTGTGCACAGCTGCTGGGTTGCAGGCCAACCATGTGCAAGGCGCTGGGGGAGCAGTCCTCCCAGCTGCAGCTGTGAAAACACGGGCGGGGCCGCAGCAGGCCAGGCTGGTCAGTCCAGAACAGGATTGCTGGTGGTGCAGACAGGCCTCAGCCGCTCCTGCAGGTGGCACAAGGGTAGCAGGGGTAATTTCTCCACCTCACCCTGGGTCCTGACCAGCTCTGGATGGGAAGCTGGATGAAAGTGAGATTACTGGGGACAGGTCTTTGAAATTTTGGAGCTGCTTGACACCTGGGAAAGAGACAATTCTGAAGCCAGGTCCTGGGAGGTTTGTGCCCTTCCTTCAGATGGGTGAGAGCTAGGAAGTTAGATGAACATCTGCCTGCTGTGGGGCCTGGCGAAAGCGGTCCCCTCCTGCCACAGAGGACAGCAAAGGTGACCAATCCCAGTCTGTGTTCAGCCTCCGGATGGGAAACAGATGAGGCAGAGGAACGTCACTTACCTCTCCTGCAGGTATCCCTGAGCCTAAAGGAGATGTGCTTCTTCCTCTAACACAATAGCAGCAGCAACCACAAAATAATAAGCAGCCACCTTGGTGTGAATGAAAGAGGGATGCCTTTCAACCACTGATCCGAATGCCTTGGGACCATGGGGAGACTCAATGAGCCAGAGCAATGGGTGCACGTTACACACTGGAAGCCGTGTTTGCCTGTAACTGACAGCAGGCGCAGTGTGCATGTGTGTCTATGGGATCTGAGGTTTATTTGCTAATCTTTGTGTTGAGATCATGTTTCTGTGTGGCTGTGTGCGCACAGGACTCCAGGCATTACAGAACAGCTGGGTGTGGGTGTGAGCAGGCTGTGTGTGCTTCAGTGGTGGAAAGCAGCGGATACCCTCCTAATCCTCTCTTCTTGTCCCGTGCTCCCTACCCCTCTGATGAACACACTCGGGAACCTTCTGGGGTGGAATGTGTTGGGAGCACTGCATAGCTGAAGAGCTGTGCTGGGCAAGGAGAAGGAAAGGCAATCAGACCCGAGGAATGTGAATGAAATAACAATCGACCTCAACAGCAGAACTGCCAGAGCTCCAGGGAAACCAGAAGCTCTGGGATCCTTTCCTTTGAGCCCAGTTTATCATTCCTAGGGATACAGGCAGCTTGCCGTCACCCCTAAACAGGACCGAGTCCTGCCTGCCCCATGAGTCATTGGGAATCTACTAGACACCTATTATCTGCAAATTTCTCAGCGGCTCAAAGGAAGCACTTGAGTCATGGAGACCCTTCCCTTAGAAGTGCATCACACTTCCTAGAAATGTGTGGGCACCATACCGTGTCAATAAATAATAGTTCAATGACAGGATGAAGTGCACTTGTGGAAAGACTCTTACGTACATCCGGCCTTCTTTCTCTTTCTGTTCAGTGAAGCAGTGCATTGTCTATTTATTTATTTACTTACTTACTTATTTACTTATTTATTTAGTGGTACTGGGGATTGAACCCAGGGGCATCCTACCTCTGAGCTGTACCCCAAATCCTTTTTATTCTTTTTTATTTTGAAACAGGATCTTGCTAAGTTGTTGAGGGTCTCTCTAAGTCATTGAGACTATCCTTGAAGCTGAAATCCTCCTGTCTCAGCCTCCCAGGTACTGGGATTACAGTACATGCTTCTCAACATACAGATAGATCTGAGTTCGAAACCCATCTCTCCCATTCTTTAAGATCTGTCCAGGGTTTGGACCCAGCCAAACCCCGGTGAGTGAGTCTGCCCATCTGTGAAATGATAGCTGTCATGCCTAGAGGACTGTGTATTGGAGAGGATGCAGTGAAAGCACACGTGGTTTAAAAAATAGAGCACTTTTTTATTAATTTGGATCAAAAATAGAAATAAGGACATCATTTCTATTAATTTGGATTCTCTTCCTTGTTCTCTCCCCAGAAAACCAGACCAACAATGACTTTCAAAGATAAAGCAAGTTTGCATGGTGGTTCCAAGAATGGGTCCAGGGGTCCAGGGTTCAAATCTTATCTCTGCTACTGCTAAGCTCTGTGGCCTTGGGCAGGTGGCCTTCTCTGTCACCCTGTGGACTCTTCATTCATAAGATGGAATTCATCCTAGGCCTGTCACGAGGATCATACCAAATGATGCATGTTAGAGTCTTGATAAAGAATTGCTATAGTTGTTACTGTCTCTGGTGAAGGTTCCTGTGGAGGGTTGATCAAGATCTCTCTTGAACACTTTAAGCAAGGGTGGATGGAGCCAGGCATGGTGGTGCATGCTTGTAATCCCAGTACCTGGGAGGCTGACACAGATGGATCACAGGTTTGTGACCAGCCTCAGCAACTTAGCAAGGCCCTCTGCAAATAAGGGAGACCCTGTTTAACAAACAGAAAATAAAATAGGGCTAATGGTGTAGCTCAGAGGTAGAATGCCCCTGGGTTCCACACACACACAAAGGGATAGGGTGGATGGAGTCGGTTTCTTTTCCTACGGAAAATCTATGTCCTGTGTAATGAGCAGACACAGAACACTGTCTTTGAGGAGACAGAGTCTGTTCTATTCTGAAGTGCAGAATCAGGAGAAATAATGACACTGCTGAGGTCAGGGTGAATTGCTCTAGATCTTCCCTGTGCTATCTCAGCTGGAGAGAGATCCTTGATAGGTCAGGGTCTGTTCAGGCCAGCATTTACTGAGATGAGAAACGCCAGAAAGCTTGAACAAGGTCTACTGGAGAGGAAGAGAGGCAGTTGACCAATGACCTTTAGAATTCAAAGATCTTTTGAAATGACCTGTGCTAGTGGCGCAAGTTGGATACTTCAAAGGGAACCATTGGCCATTTCAGAATCTGAAGAGTTCAATTTGAGAGATGGCAGCCTGGGCTTTTAGTGGCAATGCCAGCAGCCAGCTAGTTTAGTATCTGCAGG
This sequence comes from Glis glis, assembly GCA_004027185.1. NCBI lineage: Eukaryota > Metazoa > Chordata > Mammalia > Rodentia > Gliridae > Glis > Glis glis. Next base: position 6,292 of record PVJS01031039.1, on the reverse strand, counting down.
GGCTCACCCAACTGATCAAAACACATTACAGCAGGCCAAGAAAAAAAAATGAGAGAGGCTGTCTACACCTGTCCAAATAGCTCACTGGACTGATGTCTTTAGTTTCCATCATGAACTGACTTCCTTTCCCCATGCACAAAGTCTTGGCTTCCCCAGGAAGACGTTGTCCATGTATTGCCTGCTGGTAATGCCAACCTGGAAAAGGTATAAAAAGGTTTGGTTCCAGGTAGGTGCTGGAGAATAAAGACTAGGGCACAGAAGAAGTCTCTTCTCCCCTGGAGAGGGAAAACTGGATGCAGAGGCCATCCACATCTGTTGCTGTGGGATCCAACCAGGGTCTCTGGGCAAGCCCAGTGAGTTCTGTCTCATGTAGAAGAAAAACATCCAGATTTCATGGACTAAATGGTTCTCAATATGAGCAAACAAAATCCTTAACAATCAGAAGAAAAACTCATGTTTTCTAGTTTTGTAATAGATGTTCCCAGTTGGTACCTAGGGATTGGGAAAGAAATCATAGCTATCCGGGGTAAGAGACCAACCACAATAACAGAAGTTAGAGAATTCTTGTTGTTTTTGTTTTGTTTTTGGTACTAGAGATTGTACCAGAGGCATTCTACCTCTGAGCTACACCCCCAGCCCTTTTTATTTTGAAACAGGGTCTTGCTAAGTTGCTGAGGCTGGCCTAAAACCTGTGATCTTCCTGTCTCAGCCTCCCAAGAACTAGAATTATTTTTTGAATCTGTTCAGCTGGCAGGGCTTGGGAGCCTAGTTTCTTAGATCATAAATACCATCAATGTCAGGTCCATAGGCATTGGCCACATCCCCCAATGTGTTGGTAGGTAGGATACAGGACAGAGTATCTCCCAGTACCTCCTTGTTTGGGCAAGGCTGATCCTGGAGACATCTGTCCCCTCTCTAGACACCTGTGACCTGGCTAGGGCTGGCAATAATTGACACTTGGTGCCTGACATAATGTCTGTAGCCAGAAGTTATAGTGACAGGCTGAGGACCAGTGACCTCAGCTTCTCTGAGACATGAGCATCTTGTCCTCTCAGCCCCAGCCACAAACCGCTACGCTAGAGGTTGGCTGCTCTGGAGAAGCAGGCATTGAAGAGTTACAGTGCTCATCTGGTTCAGAGCTCCTCCGAGCATGGCCGAGCATGGATGGCCTCTGCTTCCCCAGAGCAAACAATTCAGGTGAAATGATTCTCAAATATTCAATGCAAAGTTCCCGGGATGTGCTTTGTAGAACATTTTAAAACACTAATATATTAAACCCGTAATAACCAAATAGATATTTTTGTAGTAAATTAAATTATTACCTCTTTGTGCTACCTCTTAGTTTAAACACAAGGTTTAAAGACAAATCGTGGGTATTTAAAATGTAAAAAGAGCCAGGTATTGGTGGCACATGCCTGTGATCCAAGTACTTGGGAGGCTGAGACAGGAGGATCACAGGTTTGAGGTCAGCCTCAGCAACTTAGCAAGATCCTGTTTCAAAATAAAAAATAAAAAGAGCTGGGGCTGTAGCTCAGAGGTAGATTTCTCCTGTGTTCAAGCCCAGCACCAAAATAAATAAATAGTATATAATAATAATAATATGAAAAGAATTCTCCCCACCAATTGGAAAGCACATGAGATGATTTGGTTTCAGCCGAGAAACTCATCAGCCTGGCTCCCAGCATCTCATCACATGAAGCTGGGTTTGGAAACTCTTCCCTGAGATAACTCATATATGGCAAGAACTTGGACGCTGTCACAGATAGGATGACCAGGAGGATGCAGAGGGCCAGGAAGCTAAGACCCTCTGGTCTCTCCAGAAGACATCTGGAGCCAGAACTCAGGAGCCCTCACCTTAAAGATCCTAAAGGAGTCCTCTTTCCCCAGAAAGACCAGAAAAATTACCAAGTAAAATACTATTATAAGAAGTGTGAATTTACAATTCTAAATGATAGATGATAGAAAGGAAGCAATGGAAAGGGCCACTGCATTGATTTCGCCTACATCTGGAAACCTGTTTAGTCTTGTAGCCACTCTCTTGATCATTAGCAGGCTCCTGGAGTCCTGGCCTGAGAAAGATTCTAAGAACATTTGGGGCACATCAGGAGAATGGGCAGGGACCCATGACTTCTACTCAGGCAAACCTTGATTTACCCCCAGCCTCACATGGAGGAGGTAAGAGAGTGGAAGTCCAGAAAGAAATGGAACGTTTAGAGGTAGGGCAATGCTAAAACCTGGGCTTCGTTTACACATTAGAGTTCAACTCAGATCAGTATATCACATTACTCTCTATCCCGGGATGTGCTATTCTGCAGGCATTCATAATCTTCTCATACCTTATGTCCAAGTCACGTACACACACATGCACACACACGCTGGGTTAACCTTTCTTATGGTTAGAATAAATTCTTCACTTAGCATAATGTTCTCCAGTTCCCTCCATTTCCCTGCAAATGATGTAATTTTGTTCTTCTTTATGGCTGCATAAAATTCCATTGTGTACATATCCCATGCTAAGTGAGATTAGTCAGTCACAAAGAGTGAAAAGTTGGATTTCTCTCTAATATGTGGAAGCTAGGGAGAATGGGACTTAGAAGGGACTCCAGACAAAGAAGGAGAAAACTTTAGATGAGCAAACAAGGGAGTTGGGAGGGGGGAAGAGGGAAATACACTCATGCACATGATGTATATACACAAACTTATCAGAGTCAATCACTATGCTGAGCAAGTAAAGGAGGGAAGGGGAAGGGAATAGGGTAGGATTCGAGGGAGGGCTAAATGAGCAATGTGTGCATGCATGCTTCTGCTACCCTGACACTTATTAAAATGTATGATTACAATGCACCTATAAATGAATAAAAAAATAAAGTATTAAAAAAGAAAAAAAAAACAATAAATTCTTCAAGTGTTTTTCCATGTCTGGTCCTCTTTTTAAATCTGGGCAACTAGAAGCAGACATAATGTCCAAAAGAAACCCCAAACATCTTGCCCATATATGTCGATCTCTGCCAGGAATCCCGTGTCATCCCGGCTGCTTCCTTGAACTCTGCATGCTATTGCTTTTATTTCACCCCAGGCTCACCACACTGTTTGCAAGGCACTCACTGCAAAACAAGCCATGTGGGACTCTCATTTGCAAATTGAATTCACTCTCAAAGCTCCTGTGAACATCAAAAGAGTCAAAACGCCACTGAACTGGAGAAGCAGCGCTCTTGTCCTCTAGGGAGATGTTTGGGTTTTGATGAAGCAAGAGACACCTGTATCCCCCACCTGACCACAGAAAGCACAGGACCGCATCTGATATCACCGACAGCCCTGCCTTGAAATTCTACAAGTGCATCATCGAATCCCGTGCATGGACTCGTGGGGGCTGGCCAGTGGCTTCCCAGCCAATCACACTGCTCCTTCCCCATCTACCTGGAAATCACAGGCCTTGTTCAGAAAGTGGTGGATTAATGACAAGGGTGACTATGGAAATTCTTAATAAAAATGGATTTATTCTTTATTCTTAAGTGGATAGACAGCAGAGGCAACCATGACTTTGGAGACTTGAGTCTGAGGAAATGCAGGAGGAATGAAAGAGAAACTCATGTCAAAGCTATTTGGATGCTCCACAGCCCCGTCAGTCTCTTGGAGGTGAGACTGAATGAAGAGGGAGTCCCTTGTGCTGGGATAGCTTTTTGGAGGGATGAGCCCTATTCGTGTGAATGCAGCTATGAGGCTCGAGGGAGCACTGTCTCTGGGGACTGCTTGGGGGGTGAAAAGGGCAGGATGCACCTGAGGTCAGACCCTCCTCCCAAACTGACCCCAGCACCCTCTCTAACACCTACACCAAGGCCAAGGAGACGCTTAAGGGGCAAGTCAAGGAACTGAAATAAGCCAAGGCACAGCCATACTGTGGAATACTACACAGCCATCAACAATTCAACACTGGTTTTTGAAAAGTGTTTTGAGATGGAGGAAATTCTCATGACATACTACTAGACAAACTTACCAAAAAAATAGAGCTACACAAATCAGTGTGTGCTATGTGATCCCTTATAGAAAAATCTGTGTATTGGCTAAAAAGCTCTGTATGACTGGCGCCTTTCATTCTTTATGCTCAAATGTTCTATACTTTCCAAAAATTCTACAATAATCAAATGCATTTCATAATTGAAAGGGATTTCAAGGTATTGCCTAGCCCACCCTTGATTCAAACAACTCAGGATGTAAAATGTGAAGATTAGCTGGGTGTGGTGACACATACCTGTAATCCTAGTACCTGGGAGACTGAGACAGGAGGATCCCATGTTCAAGGCCAGCCTCAGAGAGTTAGCAAGACCCTCAGGAACCTAGTAAGACCCTTTTCAAAATAAAAACCAAAAAGGAAGCCGGGCGTGGTGGCGCACGCTTGTAATCCCAGTACTTTGAGAGGCGGAGACCAGAGGATCCGGGTTCGTGGCCAGCCTCAACTCTCTCGCTCTCTCTCTCCCTGTCTCTCCCTGTCTCTCTCTCCCTCTCTCTCTCTCTCTCTCTCTCTCTCTCTCTCTCCTTAGTGAGGCCCTCTGCAACTTCGTGAGACCTGGTTTCAAAATAAAGTATAAAAATATAGGGTCGGGGGCGTAGCGTGGAGGTAGACGCCCCTGCGTTCAATCCCTGGTATTGCAAAAAATAAATAAATAAATAAAAATAAAAATAAAAACCAAAAAGGGCTGGGGGTGTAGCTCAGAGACCGAATGCTCCGGGTTCAATCACCAGTACAAAAACAAAAGAAAACAAAAGTGAAGATTCTTATGTATCAATTCTAATTTTTAGAACCTCCAGTTAGAGATTCTATGTGCTACCTTCCAGCATTTGATTTAATGAACCAAAAGTTCATCTTGATGCCCAGCTGAACCTTCTCTTGCTACATCTTAGGTGACGTATTGTTTTATCAATGTTTGGATGAACTGCAAGCCTTTTGGGGACTCCTAAATTTCCCTTTGGTGTTCTATTCCTAAAATTCAGTAAACTCCCTTTGGTTTATTTTTTTTTTTAGGAATCTTGTTTTTCATATCAAACCATTTCTATTATTTTTTTCTGAATTGTTTTCCTTTGCCCTTTTTTTTTAATTTTCATTTTCTTTTATAGAGAACTAAGGCCAGAACTGGAGGCAATGTTGTCAAAAGGCAGTTAATTTACAAGCACACATCCATGCACACCTGGACATGCTCACACACCTTTTCATCTGTGTACAGGGAAAGCGGTGGATCATCGTCTCAACAGAAAGTGCTCAGACCTTAATAATGTTTCTTCATCTACTTAGTGTCTACTAATTTCATTATTATAATACTTTCCCCCCTACTGTGCCTTCTCATTATACAAAACTCTAGTATATGTGATTTTAATTCTGTATACTTTTATGCATTAATGAGAATTGAAGTTTGGGTATATAAAAGTCACAAATTATTCTGAGTTATTAACTTTAAGTGCACTGGAATGTATACAGTGAAATCAATCCCAACAGCACAGAAGGACCCCACAGGATATTGTTGGGTTAGGGTAATAAAAAGATCATAGAGTAGTATATAAAACATAATCAAAGTTTTTGTAAAATTTAATGTCAATATGCACACATGGAAAAAACAATAAAAGGACATAAGCCCAAATGAATTAACAGTAGGAATCTCTGAGTGGTAACCACATAAACTATTTTCTTTAATTTTTTGATGTTTCTAGTTCATATTGATCTACATGGAATGTGTATTATATATCTATAAGAATAAACAAAATACATTTTAAGTAAAATAAAATATTTTGAAAACTTGGATAAAGGACTGGCTGCATACAATAATGTCTCTTAACCTGCATAATAGCTAAAATGGGTTTAAAAGATGAAATTTGCTTCATTAAACTTGCAAAGAATGGAGGTGTGAAGGTTTGTGTCTTCCCCAAATTCTTAGGTTGAAACCTAGTCAGCACTGGGATGGTTTAGGAGCTGGGGCCTTTGAAAGGTGAACAGGTCATAAGGATGGAGCCCTCATGAATGAGATCAGTGCCCTTCAAAAATGGCCCCAGATAGCTGCCCTGCCTTGTCTATCACGTGAAGATAGACAGCAAGAAGTCATAGTTTATAAATTAGGAAGCAGGCCCTCACAAGTCACCAAATCTGCCAGTGCCTTGATCTTGGAATTCCCAGCCTCCAGGGCTGTGAAAAAAATTGCTTCAGTTGTTTATAAACCACACAGTTTATGGTTTTTTTAAATTATGTTTTTATTGGTGCATTGTAGTCTCACATCACAATGAGTATCAGTTTGGTGTTAACATACAT
>PVJS01031038.1:0-23695 GCA_004027185.1 Glis glis | reverse complement strand
TTGCAGCTTTCTGAGGAATTCTGGAGCTGGTAGCCTCTGTGTCTGCGTATTCGTACTTGGGTTACTGGATTTAGGGTTTTGGGTCTTTTGTGTCTGTGCGATGTTGTTTATTTCTGAGTCCCTGATGCGATTCTGAGACAGTTTTGAGACAGGCTCGTTCAGGGGCTCCTACTCCGTCGCCATCTTGCTTCTTCTCCTCCTTATTTTTATTTTTAAACAGGGTCTCGCTAGGTTGATGAGAGTCTCACTACTTGCTGAGGCTGTCCTCAAACCTGCGATCCTCCTGTCTCCACCTCCCAAGTGCTGGGATTACAAGCGTGTGCCACCATGCCCGGCTCAACAAATGCAGTTTTTTTGTGTGTGTGTGGTACCGAAGATTGAACCCAGGGGCATTCTACCTCCGGGATACACCCCAGCCCTAGTTTTTATTCTCTCTTTTGAAACAGGGTCTCACTAGGTTGTGGAGGGCCTCATTAAGTAGCTGAGGCTGGCCGCGAACCCAGATCCTCCTGTCTCAGCCTCCCAAGTACTGGGATTACAAGGGTGCGCCACCACACCCAGCTATCAAATGCAGTTTTTTTGGTTTAACATATGCTCCATTAAACTGGGCAGCATTGGAAGCCAGGATTTTGATTGCTTTCCCAGAAGTGAAAACTATCTTTGCATGTTTTCTAATGAGATCATCCATGAGTTTCTTTGCCTTTTAAAGGTGGTTTACTACCTCTGTGAGTTGCTGCGTGAGCTTAGTTTTTCAAATTTTCCAATCTGGACTGATGCCTTTTAGGGAAAAAAAGTTGCAATGAATAGGCACTCTGACTTACAACTCTGTCCCTGGTATACAAGGGGAGGGAGGAAAACAATATCAATGTTTGCTTAAGGGGAGATAATAAGATTCTTTTTTTCCAACAAGTGCTATTTATTCCATATTGTGACAAAATATTTATATTTATAATACCTCTTAGCCCTGTTCATGTTCTCCTTTGTAAATCCCAATCCATTACCTGTCAATATCAATCTTCTTCAACCTCACATAGAAATCCTCTCTCTGTATAGCAGAAAGTGTAGAATACCTGGTGAATTAAAACGGAAGAGGGACCAGCAAAGGTGGAATAGACTGTTCATTTATAGTCATTTGAATTATTAAAAAAATCTATAAATCCATGTTTCACATAAAAACTTGACACCAAGTTCCTATCTTGATTTTACTTCTAGCTATTAAATACCTAGCTTTCCTTTTTATTATTGTTGTTGTTATTGTTGCGTGTTGTCTTTCTTTACATCCTTGGACCTATTGACTTTGAATGAGAGAGCTAAATATCATTAGGTATTTTGATCAACAGAGCAATTATCACCTGTAGGATAGTAAAGCTGGTTGTATTGGAGAAAGTAAATTGTTAAAGTTTCTTCCTAGAACCTGTGTACATTAGTTATTGTGTTTTCAACAAAAACTTTTGACAAGTCTGAGATAACTGTCCTTTCCATTTATCTAAAGCCTACATCATGGATTCCAGTCATAGAGCATGTTGTTCAGCTAGAGAGTTGTCTAAATACAGGCTTGCAATTGTTTATATAGATAATACGGGGCTTCTGGGATTCTGTTTAGACTTAACTTTTGCCTTAATCACACTTGTTATTAAAATACTGGAATGATATTTCTGTTGTACTGTAGCTGTTGCTCTAAATTCCCACGTCCCCTCACCCTGCCGTTGTAGCTGTCCTAGGCCCTTACCCAGGGCCTCCCAGATCTTCCCAGGGTCCTTCACCACAGAATTCATATCTGGACCTCCAGGACCCTACTCCAGCAACACCGCCAGCTTCTAGGCATCTGAAACTTTATTGGATATCGCCTCTGAACAAATCTATGATAAATGTCAATTGAATAAATATAGGGTTACATGAAATCAGAGAAGAGGGAAAAGTATCTTTAAAGCTTGCTGTGAGGTTTCCTAAACTACAGAATCAAAGGCAGACAACAAATCACAGCAAACAGGAGCCAGCCCTGTAACAATGCTACAGTGCCTAGAACTCTGCTGGGAAGATATCAGAGACTCAGTAAATACATCAACAGGCTGAGCATTGCAAACGTCTCTTAGCACGGTCACATAAATCAAATGATTGTTCAGTATTCCCCCTTCCTGATCATTTCAAAAAGGCTCATATTTAAGTCAAAGGGACTTTGTACTTCTCTTTCTACTTCAGGTAGCTCCAGAGGCCTTGACAGGGTTTTTTGTCTTTGCCTTCTCTCTCAGAACATTTGGGTTGGGATCATAGAATACTGGCTCCAATCTTGTAAATAGTTGAATAAAGAACCTGTAATACTTGACATTTTTAAATGGTACTTAGAAGTTTTGTCCAACACCTATTTGTTTTGGCTGCCAAAATAGATTCTCGGGGTAATGAACTTGAACTTTGTTGCCTGGTTATAACTCTGAGATAGCAGAAAGGGGGAGAAGGAATTAGGAGGAAAGATTGCTGTATAAATAGCTTGGCATTAAAGATGTCATCATCTCTGACTTGTCAGGGAACGAGCTAAATTCAGTACTCACTGTTTTGTACTGTAAAATGTGATGATGAAGTGTTTGAATTTACGATAGGCTTATTTCCCTTGCATTGGCAAGTTTGAAATAGCCAGGCGCCACAGGAAGCCCCAAGCATCAAGTAATTGAGAGGTAGGTTCAAGATGGATTACTTTAAGCCTGTGGAGGTATATGTAACCATACCTATTAATTGCTGCACTTCAGATCTGCCTTTTCTTCAAAGGATCTTGAAAGAACATGACATCAGAGGTGAGCCTTCCAGGTGTCTTAGAGCAGAAGGTAGAATTCTCTCAGTGGCTCCTTTCATGGGTGGATCCCCTGCTTGGAAAATAGCTCCACAGTTAATGTTTCTGACTATGAGCAGTAATTAAACTTGAAAAGAATGATAATTGTGGAATTGCAGGAGCTGACCTGAGTCAGTTTCTTGGTCTACGTTAAGTAGCTCCTGAGACCTGCTCAGTGTGTTCTGCCTGCCTCTGCCTGCCTTCGTGGGTCCTTCCCTCCTTCCTTTCTTTTTTTTTTTTTTGTGCTGGGGATTAAACTAGACTGACCATGAATTGATCATTTTGGGGAGGTGGCAGGTAGACCAAGGTTCATTTTACTGGTCTATTTCTGTATATGCTTGAACTTCTCCATAATACAATTTAAAAGAAAATACAAAGTAGGTCAGAGACTCTTGAAACCCAGTCATTATTACTACTTATGGATGACATACATTTATCATGAGCTCTGTCTCAGCTACAAATAAGTAATTAGGACTTTGCTCATGGATAAATTAGAAGAGGGCTAATAGGGGTAGAAAATATGCTACCAATGAGAGATGGGTTCCCATCTAGTAAGGTAAGTGGACTCAAAATATACGATTTAAGCCTGTTTTATTGGTGAGAGAATGCTCATGGAAACATAAAATATTCATAAGATATATTTTTGGATAAAGAGAAGTATTATAGCTTTGTTTATCCAAAGCAGATCTTTGAAGCATAAAAGGGCTTATATTTGAAGTTGTTAGGATTTGCTAGCATCTAGAATATTACCTTAAATAATTAATGGAGGAGACACGAGAGCCTGCCCCTCTCTGACCTATAGATTTTTAGTCATCAGTAGCAGAGCTCATGGTCCACATGCTTTCTCTGCCTAACCTGCCAGGCCCCTTTGGAGGTTTCCTAAATTTGCTGATGGATCCTAAACTGCTGGATTAATGTTTGATATCAGACAGCTATGGGGAATTGTACAAGGGATTATGGTGTTTGTAGTATGCAAGGAAATCTAACTTTATGATCAGTTCAATGCTAACTTTCTGTGACCCTCTATTTTATGATTGGATTATGCTCTTTGTAAATAAATAAATAAATTGCATCTGACATGGCTTGATCTTTTTCCTCTTCTCTCTAATTGAAAAACAAAAACAAAATAAAACTTCCTCTTGGAAATGCCAGCTCCAAATCTCCTAATTTTTTTTCTGTTTTTCTGTATACTCTCATTTCATGTATTCTGTAAATATTTGCTGTACCTTCTACCACATTTGGAAATTGTGCCTTTTTTTAGTTGTTATTAAGAGTTGACAGCAGCCAGGAGCAGTAGTTTACCCTATAATCCCAATGCTTGGGAGGCTGAGACAGGAATATTCCAGGTTAGAGGCCATACACAGTAACTTAGGGAGACCCTGTTTCAAGATAAAATAATAAAATAATAAAATAATAAAATAAAATATGGCTGGGGGTGCAGAACACTTCTGAGCTCAATCTCAAGTATACAACTGGAGATTGTTGTATCTCCAGCTCAATCACACACACACACACACACACACACACACACACACACACATTGACAGCATCTATTAGTTTATAGAGGTCAGCATTGTAAGGAGTCTGATCTGTAAAAGATGCTCAGAAGTATTCTGTAGTCTGCTACTTTACACTGATTAATAAAGTATTAGATAACTGATCATATGGAAACTGTTCTTTGGAATAATTATCTTCTGCTCAGGAGGTTGACTTTTAATTTATTTTCTCTGTGATCTCACTATAGTAATCATAGTTTGGGGTCTGTATATGGAAAGGTGAATGATTTATGGATTCCTCAATTTTCAGAGACCGTCAAGGCCTTGGATGCTAAGGACATACTCATTTCAAATATTCACTTGCCCTCCCTCCCTTCCATAGGCTACCTCGCCACTCAGATGTTTCAGTGCCAGTTGACCATTGCATCTGAATCAGTGGCATTATGGTCTTCTCCTAGGACACTCACAACTTTGTATCTTAATAAAAATACTTGCACACGCTTTCAGGCCCCATTGCATAGCACTGTAACTTTGATGTCAGTTAAGGGACAAAGTCATATTTCCTTTCTTCCTTGGAGAATCAATAATGTGGTCACACTGGCAGAGACAGGCACGTCTGGCCACAGGCAGGCAGTACATTATTTTCAAATCTCTTTTCTCCCAAAGGTCCCTCCAGTCTAGTCCTCTTTGACAGTTTCATCATGAATGTTCTGCAGTCTTGCTGTCCTGGGCAACCTTAGAAAAGTTCCATGGAAAACAATATAATTAATACTGTGTCTTTTGCTAGATCCCATCTGTAATTCTCAAAGCAGTAGTTATATTGCATTTCACTCCAATAGCACGCTCTATGGTATGTGGCTTGGATGTGATATGCGGTGTGATTATACCCTCTGTGTCATTGGGAATTTTACGTCTCTTTTATGAATGCTTTTTCTATACCTGCAACTCAGAGGTAGATTTCAACATACTCTGTTGTTTCATTTATGTGTTTCTTCAATTATTCATGCAAAAAAATGGAGCACCTGCAAAACCTTTTGCAACATAAATGAGGAAACATGCAGTATAGTTGGGGAAAGGTGGTATGTAATGCTGTCGCATAATGCCTGGCACCTAAGCGGTGATGGTGTTAGTGCAGTCCTGTCCTTGTTGCTGTTGTCATGGCTAGCATTCTCACCATCACCACCATCATTTTTCCAATGCTTTTTTTGCCAGTTCCATTTTATTGTTCTTTACAGATAGGACAATGCCTTTGCTTCAAGAGGTACAAAGAAATGAGATAATCATGGTTGGCTAACTGGATTGAAGGTGACAGAGTCATATCAAGGCCTAATATGTTTTCTGTAAATGAAATACATTCTAATTTGCTTGACTCCCTTACCCTTGAATTTCTTGGCTAGGCTTATTCTCTAATATATTGACCAGGACAGGACCCAGGGCATTTAATCTGATTGTTTCCAGGGGTCATGGCTCTGCAGTCAGACTTCTTAGGGTCAACTGCTGGTTTCTACTCTCAGTAACTGTGCAAACTTAACTCTGACTCATTTCTTCATCTGTCAGTGAAGATCATAAGACTACTGCTTGTTGGAAGCATTCAATTTGATAGTCAAAGTAGCTCACCCAGTGCCTAGCACTTTGCAAGCAGTCAATAGTCCGTTCTGTAATTTTTATTGTCACTCTAATTGTTGTCATTGTTGTTTATCATGTGTTATTTTTCTTGTTGTTATTATTTCTGACATGAAGACCAATTTTCTGCCTATTACTCAATAAAGAATCTCCATGCTTCTGTGTGCTGTACACCCTCTTCTTTGTAGAGTGAGCAAATAGAACTCAAGCTGGACAGAGATAGCTCACCTTTCACTCACAGCATAAACAGGCTGGAGGAGTGTTGTTCCTGCATCTTATTAGGGAAGTTTGGATGAAATCAGTATAGGTTCTGGATTGATCATTAAATCCAACTATGAGCTTCCTGCCCTCCAAGATAAAAATGTTTATGACCTCTACTTGATTCCTGAGACATTACATGAACGTTTGTTTTCGATATATGTATGTGTATATGTGTGTGTTTATATATATATATATATATAATATATGCCTGTACTGATTGTGTTGTATATGCATACAGACACACACACTCACTTTTGGCATAAAATTCCTCTACCAGAAAAATAATGTGATTTCTTAGTAGTAGGTTCTAGAATGACAACACATATATGAACATTTTTAACAATAGTGCTGCTCTCACTGGACTGTGTGGAAATCTATAGTAATTGTTATATAATATGGTTAGTGGGATACCTGGCAAGATGGTAGTAATTCATTATGCATAAGCTAATAATGATGATATCAAGGAGCATTTAATAGAACACCTATCACTATTAGAAACCCAGTGACAAAAATAAACACTCAAATTCCCTCCCTGCATCTCTCTTCAAAGAAAAAGTGTGGATAATGAAAAGAAGTGAAGGAACTATTTTCTAATTCTTTTATTAACCTTCATTTTGTGCACCAGTCATTTTTATGAATGTTAAATCTGAGGTCATGTATGAAAACATTCTAACCAACAAAATTGCATTCAAAGGAGAACTGAAATAAAAAATGGAATACATTCTAAAACCCTCTAATCGTTAAAATTATCCTCCATGGATTAATGACAGACTTTCTTTTGATTCCCTATATATTATCTACTTTCATAGGAAAAAAGAAAGTGTTTGAATATGATATCACAAATTCTTTTCTTAAAAATATTGAAATATATATGTATATTCCAGTATTATATATAAAATCCTGAAATATATATATATATTGCATATACTATATATACTATACTAATATATATATATATATATATACACCCTGAAGTATATGTTAATATGCTGAAAATAATATAAAAATTATATTTTTATGGTAATGTTTGTTTACCCGAGTCCAAGTGATCTTGGAAAACAGCAGTAAAGAAATCTCCCACCCTTTTGTGTTCTGGAGAAAGCGTGTCAAGAGCCATCCTTTTCTCTCACATTTGGATAGGACTGACTAGGATGCCGCTCTTTATGTACTCTATGAAGGCCAGCCTTCCACATTCCCTTATTTGCCTTGTAAATGGTCACCTGAACTCTTTGTACCAGCTCACCAAAGAAGGAGGTTTCGCTCCTTTTGCAGTCCCTGAACGTGCCCTGATCTTCAGCTTAGAAATGCAGAGCAGTCTTTCTTTTAGGACCATCCTGGGAACCTTCCCTAGTCAGTTGTCCTATCAGGCTATTAGCTGGTCCCCTTCGCAACCCTTGTCCTTTTTCTGGTCTCCTTTACTCCTCCCTATAAGAGAAAACTCTTTTCTGCCTGACCTTTGAGATACTGGCACATCTCAAGGTCAGAGCTAATGTCTTGCTGTGGCAGCAGTCCCCTCCCCCCCCTTTATTACAGTTCTCTTTTCAAAACCTTTCTTTCTTAGATACAGACATGTGTTTAGTTGACACATGCATTTATTCCTTCTGCAGCCTGTGCCTGCTGCCTGGTTCCAGTGTTCAAAGCACCATCATACTAACATTACCATAAAAATATTTTTGTATTATTTTTTCAGCATTTTAATATGTATCTCAGGATATATAATACATACTTGAATATATATTTCAGAATTTTATATATAATACTGGAATATACATATATAATTTCAGTATTTCAAAAGAAACAATTTGTGATAACACATTCAATCACTTTTGTTTTTCCTATGAAATCAAACCTTCCTGTGATTCAGGCTCTCCCTATGGTGCTGTTAACACAATAGCTGCTTTCCTGTCTCTGACAAGGGGAGTATTTTTATTTATACTTTTATGCCCAGGGGCACTGAGGTTCAGGTATATTAAGTAACTATGACAATGGTGGCTCCCTCCTAAATGAGAGAGGTAGAATTGGAAGACTGTTGTGACAATCTCTTGGCCTTCCCATTCCTCCACCCCCGCCTCCATTAACTCCTTGGGGCCATGGTTAACACTGAAAGTGGTAATGATCATGCCAGCCTGGCTGCTGAGTGCACTGCATACCAGCTCCTGTGCTCAATTCTGTGTGTATTGCATATATATGAGTCACAAGCTGGGAGGCTGATGCCGTTACCATCTCCCTTTTGCTTCTAAGGGGATGTGAGGTTTGAGTAGATTAGCCAATTGTTGCAGGCCTCTGAATTTGGTAAGTGTCTAAGTGCATCGCCACACTGGAACCCTTCGCCTGGCTACTTTCACAAACTATCCTCACACCTGTGTACAGTCCCTCTAGTTCCTATGTGTCTATCTGCAGTGCCGGACACACAATTGCTCCTCCAGCTCCGCAGCCTTTGGTCAGTGTAGGTTTCAGTAGTGACGGAGCTTTGGTTTCAAAATAATAACCAAGGCCAGGGTGTGGTGGAGCATGCCTGTAATGCCAGTACTTGGGAGGCTGAGACAGGAGGATTTCAGGTTCAAGGCCAGCCTCAGTAATTTAGTGAGACTTTCAGCAACCTAGTGAGACCCTATTTCAAAAACAAAAAATAAAACTGGCTGGGGATGTAGCTCAGAGGTAGAATGCTCATGGGTTCAATCCGCAGTACCATAAAAAGAAAAAATAATGATAACCAAGGTTCAAAATCCACCTTCTACTTGTGCTGAGTTTAATATTTATTTGTTGATTATTGCAAATAAATAAGAACTTGAAAATTTCAGAATAAATGAAAGAGGAAGATTAAGAATACTGATAATCTAGGGAAAGAATGCTTTTCAGACCTATGGTATGCTTCATTTTCGTCAAGGAGAAAAATAGTCAAGTATTTGCATTATTTAACTTCCCTCGCCTTTATTTAGTTTCCTTATCTGTGCAATGGACTTCTCAAGATACTAAATTTATGGAAATGTGTGAAGCGTCTCTGGCCCAATTCCCCACACATAGTAAATACTTTACTAGTTGCTGCAGCTATTGTTGTTATTATTATTGGCTTTTTATGTTTTCCCCAAGCAATCTGTTTATAACAAAGGAATACAGTATCTTTTTCTGACATGATCAAAGTTCCAGAGGGAAGTAATGGCAGATAATTCAACCTGGCTCATTGTAGCAGGCGGTTGTGTTTGCTATTTAAATACTGCTATTTAATCATTACAATTGTATTTTATTAAGAGTAATGCATGTGTGAAATTGAGGCCCCTTTGCCTTACTATTACTGTTTTGAAGATGTTGCTAATGATTTTTCCTGACTAATCATTAATAAATGCAAAAATTGTAATATAAAAATGAATATTGTGGAACTTTCTGAACACTCCAGAACTCCTCATTAATTTAGCCCTATAAAATTGAACTACAAACACGACTGGTGTTTTTATTATATATGAGTGTGACAGAAGCCCTCGGGGCTTCATCCATTCTCTGTGTCTCTATTTAGTTGATTTAGGATTCTGAGGCTTATTCTTTCATTAATTCTGAATTTTTCAAATTATTATAATGTGAACATATGTTCATTTTTTCCTGGGATGAAAACATAAGCTTAATGAGGAAAATTATTTAGGGTTGCTACCCTGGAAGAAAATGGAGCCTTTGGTGTTGGTATAGTCAGGGCTGACCCTCCCCGCCTGCTGTCTGCCTCCTCCACTCCATCTCCCTGGATTGCTGGGCAAGCAGGCAGTCCATGTCCTGATTGTGTCACTGCTCCTGGAAGGAAGAAAAATGCATCCAAATTCATGGGGAAATCTTTTTCCAGTTCCGAGTATAAGGTTCTGTAAATGTCTCCCACATGAATGTCTCTACTTCTGATGTGTCTGCCATTGTTATCTACAGTTCTCTGTGAGTTTAGATTCTATGTGTAGATACCTCAAATGCAATAGTTCCAATAGAAAATTCTTTCCCACCAAACCACTACCTCCGCTCTTTGTTTTTCTGGTTACTAGCCTTTCCCTAATCACAGTTTTTAAGTCTTATAATATTTGTCTCTGCATAACTCCTCTGTCATCTCTCGATTGTGTTAATTCTCTCTCTGCGATGCTCCATACTGTTTCTAACATCTTCCTGTTGCGTTCCCACATCCACATCCGAGGTTCAGTTTCTTCCATGTGGTGTGCCTGCCTGCCTGCTTCTCTGCTCTCTCTGTCTCTCTCTTCCTGAATATTTTAATAGGTTCCTAATTGATCTCTCCGCCTTCAGCTCCCCTAAGCCCTTTAGTTAATCTTGGAACAGTGCTCATACAAATTAAGTGCTTTAATTACTGTTTGATTTGAATTGAATGTTATCGAAGAAACTGGCTATCTAGGTGGGGAGGTACCTCTCAGTGTTGGTGCATATCTTGAGAGCAGAGAGGCACCTTTCACGTGTGCACACCTGTCTGTCAAGTCTCCTTTGCACCACTTACTCACTTTGGTCTTAATCAGCTCAATAGCTTTTGCTTTTTCCAACTTTTTTTTTTAAAGAAAAGGATCAACTCTGGGACACGCATCTTATTAGTATTAAAAATACTCAGTCTCTGTAAAATGAATAGAATAAGAAACATTTCTATAGTACAATACTAAAGGAGATAAATGTCGGGTTGTCAGAAACCTTAAATGAATAATGGTATTTGAGGCATTTATTTTTCTTATAATTTGAGATATGATAATTACTGCTATTTAAAGTTTTCCCCCAACTTAGATGTCTTTGGGATTGGGGGCTATTGGACACCTAAGACATTTTCCTATTCTGTCAGAAGTTCTTTAAGAGGTATGAATATTTTTCTGTTCTTAATGAGAAAACAAAGTGTATAGTGTTGAAAGGAAGCAAAGACTAGCACACTTAAAGCAGAGCACTGTACAAAACTTTGCAGAACAAAGAGTGGGCATGAAGTTTGAAGAAAGAAATGGGCCTAAGAATACATCACTTTAAAAGATGAAATCTGCCGGTCACTGTAATTCCAGTACTTGGGAGGCTGAGACAGGAGGATAGCAGGTTGGACACCAGCCTCAGCAACTTAGTGAGACCCTGTTTCAAAATAAAAAAAATAAAAAAGGCTGGGGGTGGTGTGAGTGTAGCTTGATGGTAGAATGCTTCTGGGTTCAATCCTTAGTACAAAAAACAAACAAACAAACAAAAAGGTGAAATCTTATGCTGTCATCTTGGCATACAATTAATAAGTTTGTAAAAATAATATAGTTGGTAGCAATGTAATCCTTTTGTTTGAAATATGACTTTGCCTGTCTTATAATTTAACAGGGGAACACTCATTGGCTGGACTTAGCCTGGAGGCTTTTTATTTATGTCAGAAATTCAAGGAGGCCTGGAAAGATCTATTTCTGTTCCTTGGGCCATGCCTTTTTGAGCAGGAGATGGGGAATCTTTTAGTGAACTCAGTCCTGCCCTAGTGTTGTTTATTATTTTTATTCTCTTTTTTTATTCTGCCCTAGTGTTGTTTATTATGTAGGTGGTTCTACTTCCGTTTGCTGTTGTGTTTTCAAAGGATCTCAGGGGCAAAGTAGGACATGCCAAACTCTGAGATTAAGGGCAAAAGATATGTCCTCCCACAAAAGGGCCCTGTGATAACCCTCTAGTCACAGACTTGATAGAAGGGTCATGGATGGGTCCAACCCAGAATGGCCATTTTTTTCCCTTTGGTAAAGCTATTTTGAATTGCAGATAATAAACAACCACTACTCCTTTCCTTTATTGTGCTGGGCTATCTGCTAATTATTTAATCTTACCACAGGGGTGTAAGGCACATACTTTTATCTTCTCCGCTTTGCACATGTGGATGTTGATGCCCAAAAGGGTAAAATGAAGTAGATGGCCCAAAGCTTTGGCCACTGTCCAGGTTCTTATAACTTCAGAGCCATGTCTATGTCCTTCAGAGTCATGTCCAACTCCTCCGGACATGCTGCTACTTCTCCTGCATTGACAGGTTTGCAAGATCTGATTAGAGTTTGGGATTTTATGCCCCCTCCTCCATATATATCCAAACATATGTAATGGATTTCATAAAGAGTTCTTTTCTTTGTTCAGAGAGAGAGGAATAGCAGAAGTAATGGAGGGAGAGCAGAATAATGTTTATTTAATCACTATCAAAGGAATTATAGTTGTAGGGCCAAAAATTCTCACTGAAAAACCACGTTCTGTCCCACAGAGATTTGCCCATGGTTAGTGGTCAGTGGTCAGTCGTATGTGATTAAATCCTTATGAAAAAAAAAGAAGAAAAATTACTTTCTCTTCAAGGAAATAAGCATGTAAGTATCATTTTCTATCGATTTGGAGGTTTAATTTAAATAACCTGATTCCCAAGAGATAAGAAAAACAGGATTTTTTTCTTCTTAACATAACACCTAAATACTTTCAAGTGTGAACAATATTCTATGATATTCAATATGGTGATATATCTGTCTCCTGCCATGTACACATGAAGAGATTTTTGAAGAGAATAACATAATATTCAAACTTTTTTATTCTCAAAATTCTGCTTCCATGCGAAAGCCTAAGTAAGGATTTCTTGTACTTCAGGTGGTGAAACTTGGTTGGAAATTAGCTGGAGCAGCTACCATCTCTGGGAGACACAGCCCACAGGCCTCAGCCCCCGGCAGGCTGTGGAGACGTCTCCAAGAACACACAGAATCATCCAGAACGGGATTGCTTTCGTATCCGTGTGTCTGTTGGGAGGACTGAGCTGGATCAGTCCTGACATCATCAGAAGGGTCTCATTGTGTGTAGATGCAGCCGGAGAAGTGTTGGGAAGCACACGGATGCCCAAGTGCGCCCTGCTGGACCCCTCCCTGGCTTCCCATGAGTCACATCTGCTGCCCAGCCTCATTTCCTCAGTGAGGTTCTCCCTGTCTGGGTCAGATCCCTGCCGGGAAACTCTTAGCACCCCACACCTGTCTTTGCAGGACTCGGGTCCACTGCATTTCATATTCCTTCCTGAAAACATTTGTGGGAGGAGATGGGGTGTGATGGTTGAGCTCCTGGATAATCATGCCACTCAGCTGGCCCCACACCAGACTTTGACCCTCAGAGCCCTGTCATCTTTGCGTGACTCAGTGGCTCTTCTATAAAATGGGGACAATCCTGCGTGTCATTCTTAGAAGTGTGGTGGAGATTAAATGAGTTGATATTACAATGGCACCTGCTCCCTAGAAGGTGCTCACTGTGTTGTGACTCTTTAATTAGTGATCATCCATCCATTAGACTGTGAACTTCAGGCAGACAAGGGCCGTATCAGTTTTTGCTAAGCAGTGTCCCCCTACTTCTAACACGGCGTCAGCCCACTGAGGCATCCTTCAGGATTTGTTTTTACTGTGCGCCCACACCAAGTCAGGCAAACTATGATCTCTCTGGTGTTTGTCTGAATCAGTGCTTGGAGAAGTTGGTAGTTCTTACCTGGCAGCCAGGGCACTATACTGTGGCCCTTTGTTCTGGACCTTTTGTTGGAAGGACATGGCTTCCTAACCAGGGTTCCATTTCAGAATGGAAAGCTGAGCGCTCTTGAATGTGTGTCCCGTGTCTACTATACTAGAGTACTGCAGTTTTCATCTTTAAGCTGGACATCCTTGTTAGCAGCTAGAATCTTATTTGGAAGCTCATGTTTCAAACAGAGTCAAAGTAGAGGTGCTCTAGCTAGGGAAGAGCCTGGCTTGTAACCCCTTCCCTTCGTGCCCCTGGAAACTTTGCCTTAAATAAATTCTGGGCTCTTTTCTAAGGCTGTTAGGTAGGAGACAACTTGGAATGCCTGATAGCAAACATGGAAGTAACTTGCAGAAAGAAAAAGCCTCCAACCTTATACTCTCAAGTGGGGAATCACTTGGAGTGAAGACATCATGGACTGCTGAGCTCTGTGCCATGCTGGAGAGAGGCTCCCACTGTGGCACAGCGTGTCTTGAAGGCTACTCTGTCACTGCCACCTTTATCTTAAAGAAGGGGGATGCTAAGTGTGATGGAGAGAACACAGTTGCCTGTCCCTTTCACTAGTTGCTTGATTTCTTTTTTTTTTTTTTCTGAAGTACTGGGGATTGAACCCAGGGGTATTCTTCCTCTGAGCTACATCCCCAGCCCTATTTTTTATTCTTTATTTTGAAACCGGGTCTCACGAAGTTGCTGAATCACTTAGTAATGTCTCCATGGGCTGCCCAGGAATCTTTCAATCCACAATAAGAGAGGTCCCAGGAGACAGGTTTGTCTAAGAGCGTCACATTATATTCTTGGTCTTGGGTTTCTACCATTCTTAGGTTAGGAGTGGTAGAACTGAAAGATGATTTTTTTAATCAGAAGGAAAATTATGAATAAGACTATTGAATAACTTATTTAATGTCAGACAATTTGATAAAATAATCAGACTAATTTTGGAACTTCCAGAATTAGTTCAAATAAAGATTCCATTTTTCAGTGGGAAGAAAAAAAATAGTAAATCCTATAGCAGAATGGGGAAGAGTAGGGGTATTTTTTCTTTCTTAGCATTAAGGGCCTTTTTTTTTTTTTTTGCGGGACTGGGGCTGGAACCCAGGGGCGTTCTACCTCCAAGCTACACCCCCAGCCCTATTTTTTATTCTTTATATTGAAACAGGGTGTCACTAAGTTGTGGAGGGTGTCATTAAGTTGCTAAGGCTGGCCCCGAACCTGTGATCCCCCTGTCTCAGCCTCCTGAGTACTGTGATTACAAGCGTGCCACCACACCCAGCAAAGGCATTTTCTTAAGGAAGGTTTTTCTCTGCCAGGGTTGTTACCTATATTCTTTCATGTCATTTTTTTAACCTAACTTAAAATACATTTCCTTTAAATAGAATCCTAAGTTTGACATTGATGAGTAAGGATCCCTTAAATTCATATCTTACTTAAGTTGATTCACTGCTTCCAACATGAATTTTCTTTTGAACAAGGAAGGAAAAAATATTTAGCTGATATGGGCCATCTGGCTTTAAAATGTGGAAAATTGTCTTCCAGCCTGCATCTATTTTAAAGTGACTATGGGATCAGAATTCCAATGAATTCAAAATAGTATATTCACAATTTAAGCTTTAGTGCTTTGGGGATTGTAAATCACAGCACATATGGGATGATAAATGTTTTGGGGAGAAATGGGTCCTCCTGGCCCACATTAAAATTAAAGCTGTCTGTATTCTGTGTTGATTGAATATATTTATATTGCCAAGGTGGATCTGAATAGACTTTTCCTAGCTTTTTAATCTTATCATTGGGATTCTTAAAGACTAAAAATTCTATTTGCCAGTTATTATCATGCATTATAAATGTTCAGTGATTTCCCCTCCTTACAAAGTTTTTTTTTTGGAAAAAGCAATGACTCTCCTTGTTAGTTTTGCATGGTTCATTTAAAAAAGAAAAACAATAAACAAGCAAAAAATTTTTTTTCTGAGGGAAGAGGATCACAAATTTGAAGCCAGCCTTAGCAACTTAGAGAGACCATGTCTCAAAATAAAAAATAAAAAGGGTTGGAGATGTAGCTCAGTGATAGAGCATCCCTGGGTTCAATCCCCAGTACTGAACAAATGAATGAATGAATGAATAAATGAATGAATGAGGTGTTGCTTTGAAAGGTAGTTATGATTCCCATGGTCAGTGGTTAGTCCAAAGACATGGAGAGCCTTTCTCTATGGAATTCACATTCCTACAAGGCAGGATATTTGGGCAATGATTTTCATTATTGGGGTATCCAAGAAACCTTGCTTATTTAATGTTCCTTAGACTATGTTCTAATAAGGTTTATTTTCCAAAGATAAGTGGGAAAATTCAACACAAGTTCACTAGATGTATCTGTTGACGGATTTTGCTATCTTCAGTCTGCTTGGTCTGTGAATACGCACGTGAACCTCAGGAAAGAGGGCTATGAAGGCAGTGTTTCCCCGATTGTTGCATTCCTGTAATATTTTGTAGGACTCTCGCTCTGCAGATTATGATTTGAATAATGGACTCCTTGTCTAGTTGGCACATGTAGCCCTTTTATTAGACACTTTCTTGGGTTTGTTATAGCATCAAATTCCCCTGCCCTACTTCATGCCAGTATATTTGACATTTCTGAAATTGGGATATAGTTTATAATCATCACACATGTGTTCTGTTTTTCTTAATTCCAGGAAGGCTATAAGCAAGTTGATGGAGCCTTAGAATGAAGTAAATTATTAAGTAATGCAGATTTTAATTCTAATTTATCCAATATGTTCAGCCTAACCCACAAAAAGTACAATATTAAGTGAAAAGAATTGAATGAGAGGAAAATGGCTGTTAAGTAGGAAATTTGTTTACTACTATCCAATGAGTTTTGTTTTCTTGAATTTCTGGAATCTGATTACAAATAATTTTTCATGCTCTATGTTGGCTTACAATGGTTTCAGCTCAATGCCAAGTGATATATATATATATATATATATATATATATATATATATACATGTGTCTGTTGTAGGTGTTATGTTCCATTTTATAATTGAGGAAGTTAAGACATAGAGAAGCCCAGTGATTTATCCATTTTACTAGCTGATAGAGAATGAGATTTTAATCCCATTGTGAAAACCAGCCTCCTGGTTCTCACAGCCCACTCTTAGTTTTAGTTAATTGAGTATTTACATTGATCTGCTTCGTGTATACTGTCTTATACCTTTGCATGCTGACATATGTCAATGTTTCCCCGAAATGGGTCATCATTAGAATCACCTTGGGAACTTTTTGAATCACATATTCCTGGGCTCAACCCCCAATAGACTTATTCACTAGCTCTGGGGTGGTCCTGGGTAGCTATATTTTTAAACATTATTATCAAAACTCTAAGTGATTGTGTTAAATCTGAATTTGGGCATCATGAATACAAATTATAAGAAATGCTTTCTATTCACCAAAGATAAAATGTAGTGGGATGCACCTAGCCCCCAAACCATGAAGAACATAAGTGAATGATGTATGGTGCCTGTGTCGGGCAGTCAAGGCAATGATGTATGATGCCTGGAGTGCCAGTCAACGTGTGTTAAGAAAGCCAATAGGCATAAACCTAAACCTGATTAGTATGTTTGCTTGAAATGTGTAATGGTGCCTTCATGCCTCTTGACCCATATGGTCTTCTTTGCTGTACTTAAAACCTTTGTAAAAAATAACCTCAACGTAAACTGCAACAGATGCATGTGGATAAGATGTCAACACACACGATCTTCCCATCTTCAGCCCTGGTGACAATAACAAAGCAAACCCCTCTAATCTGCCTGCAAAATAGCTGCAGCTCCCTTCATCTGGCATCATCAACGGAGCAAGCCCAGAGGGGTTTAAAGGATTCTGTGCACCTGCCACTGCATTTAATTTAATTGCTGCAATACAGTGACTTATGGGGAAGTCAAGTTAAATTCTGAAATCTTTGGGGCAAAAGACTAAACAGGTTACTTCCATAATTAGTGTTGTGTTTACGAAGGGACATAGCGTTCCCTGAAGTGTGACTTGCCAGAACTGATGAAGTAGCAAGTCGGATGTGGTCTCAGGAAGTGGGAAGGACTGAGTGTGGCAGAGAAAGTGGGAAACATGTGCTCCCATTTTAGCGAAGACTTGTGGTCCACCAGCATCTCAGGTGTCTGGGAGTTGTGCAGACTTTCTGTTCTCTTAAAGCTGTGTGATAAGTAAAAAAAACACATCCTCTTAAATATTGATGCCTATAAATTTTTAAATGCAACACTGTGTATTTTGTGTTGTACAAATCCATCTGTTAGCCAACATTGTCTTGGGGCATCTGATCAGATGCGGATTAATTGAGTCTGGTGGCCCTTTTAATGCCAGCTTTTTCCAACTCCCTGGCAGTGTCTGTGTGCACATGACACTCTGGACATCTTTTTGACCAATCCACTAGTTGATCAGTTTGTTATACGAGTCCAGCCATTCACTGGACTTGGTTTGCTTGATGGTTAATGGTGTTTCATCAGCGCTGCATTTGGTCTGCATATTTGTCTAATAATAGATTTTTGACCTTTTCAAATAAATGTGATATAATAATAATAACTGTTATTATTATTATTATTATTATTATTATTATTATTATTT
The DNA here is from genome assembly GCA_004027185.1 of Glis glis. Classification (NCBI taxonomy): domain Eukaryota; kingdom Metazoa; phylum Chordata; class Mammalia; order Rodentia; family Gliridae; genus Glis; species Glis glis. The sequence goes on along the minus strand of PVJS01031038.1, from coordinate 5,400 downwards.
TGGTACTGAGGATTGAACCCAGGGGCATTCTACCTCCAAGCTATACCCCAGCCCTTTTTCTTTGTTCTTTTGAAACAGGGTCTCACTAAGTTGCTGAGGGTCTCACTAAGTTTCTAGGCTGACCTCTAGCCTGTGATCTTCCTGTCTCAGCCTCCCAAGTTCTGGGATTACAGGCATGTGCCACCATGCCCAGTTCAAATAAATGTATTAATTTTTCCCTCTTTATGATACTAGCCAAATCCTAGAGCCCTTCTCTCCCTATTGACCAGCTGATATCAAAATAATTTTCTTCCAGTTGAACATGCAGCTACTATGATAAGTAAAACGGGGCAGTCCTTCACAGGATTCACAGTTTGTCGTTTGTTTTAGTTATTTCTCCTTTCTAGATTGGATAGCATGGAGAAAAATAGCATTTATGATATGATGTTGCTCCCTTTAGTTAAATGATTTTTTAGGAATCATGATCATATCCAGAATAATTATTATTAATGGAACAAAATGTTTTGTACTCACTGAGTGCCCAGCACTGTGCTAAACAAAACATGATCTCCCTTCGTCCTTATATCAATCCTGTATCGAGCGGTGATCGGTTTGGTTGGTTGGTTCTCAAATCTTGCCTGTGGGCACATTGCTTTCACCCTGTTTTCTGATGAAAGCTAGCCAGTCACCTTCTGGATGGACCTGTGATGATTGCTGCGCTGAAGCTCAATGATAAGAAAGAAATATCCTCCAAATTTAATAAGGGATGGTTGGTCCTTGTTGTCTAAGACCTTGACTAAAAATCAAGTTCAGCCTTTGTCTACAAGGAGAGTCCTGTAGGACCAGCATGAAAACCCTACTTGATTGGGATTGTATTTGAATTCTACTTTAACATCCAGCTGTAGGGGGCCAGTTTGCCTTCCTTTTCCTTCTCCCCGATTCACCCTGTCACCTGAGCCAACTTCACCTCACACACCTTAATTTGTATTTTGAACTTGAGTATTATGTTTTAAAAAAGAGGGCCAAGCCTGGTGGCACACATCTGTAATTCCAGTATTTTGGAGGCTGAGACAGGAGGATCACAGGTTCAATACCAGCCTCAGCAATTTAGCGAGACTCTGTTTCAAAATAAAAAATAAAATAGGCCTGGGGTGTAGCTTGGAGGTAGAATGCTCCTGGATTCAATCCTTAGTACCAAAAATAAATTAAAAAAAACCAGCCAAATATATAAAAAAGAAGGAGAGAAAGAAAAATATATTATTAAGGTACATATGCAGTCAGGCGTGGTGGCGCATGCCTGTAATCCCAGTACTTGGGAGGCTGAGACAAGAGGATCCCAGGTTCAAGGCCAGCCTAAGCAACATAGCAAGACTCTCAGGAACCTAGCGAGACCATGTTTCAAAATAAAAAATAAAAAGTGATGGAGGTATAACTAGGAGGAAGAATACCCCTAAGTTCAATCCCTAGTACAAACAAACACATACACACATACATACATACATACTCCAGTAAATATGCTGTAATTTCATACCTCTGGACATTGAGTTCAAAATTGGGTTCAGATAACAGTTGTAAAATGTTTATTCTTGTCAACCTTGGGTTAGTGACTTAACCTCTCTGTTCCTCAGTTTCCTTATCTTTAAAATTCTGAGCAGTAGTAGCATCTTTCAGAAAGCTGGTAGGAGTTGAGGTCATGTATGTCATAACCTTTGCATAGTGACAAAGTGTCTAAAAAGGTCCCCAGGTGTGCTCAAGAAATGGTGACTCTTTTTAGGAGGTGGATTTGGGACTTTAGAAGTTGGGTTAAAAAAATTAATGATCCTTGGTGCTGTGGGGTTTGTGGACTCAAGGACTTGTGCTACAAGAACAACACACACGACCTGCTTGTTTCCTCGACCCAGCTCTCCACGAGGCTTTCATCTGCTTTCAGCTGAGGAGCAGTTCAGAATTTTAATTATTTGTAGGAGTGTCCCAGGGTAATAGAAGTTGCTTTCCGGTTGCTTTCTCTTCATGTCAGACTGAAGGGATAATTGTAACAAATGAGTGTGCCTCTGCCAAGACATGACATGGCAAATGACTTTATGGATGCTGATGATAATGACCCTCATCAGCACGGCCAGGGTTCCGGTGTGATCAGTAGCTTCAGGCTGCTTTCTTAAGATGAAACAGTCACTTAACCAAACAGCATCTTTTCTTGAAAGTCTTGAACAATACTCAGGTTATTCCCCCCCATAGCGTTCGAAGACCCATTACTCAGCATTATCTCCTTCCCCCCACCCCCGTGCAGCTTCTCACTGTTCAGACTGAGCCACTCCAGGAAGGTTATGGCTCTGGCATGGTGCTACTCCTAGCATCCTTTACATATAAGTGTATCCTGGTGCTTCTTATAATGCAAATAGTAGTAATGACATAACGAAAACCATCTTGACAGCAGCTAATTTTCGTTGCCAGGCATCATATTAAAAGCTTTGCTCCACCATCTCACTTAATCCTCACCTGGAGGTTGGGACCTCCATTATCTAGATGAAGAAGGTAAGTAAGAACGTTTAAGTCTCATAGCTAAAGTCACAGCGGGAGTTGGCCATGGTCTTGCATACCTATAATCTCAGTACTTGGGAGGCTAAGACAGGAGGATTGCAGGTTTGAGGCCAACCTCAGCAACTCAACGAAACCCTGTTTCAAAAAAAAAAATATATATATATATATTATATTTTATTTATAGATTATATATTTATATAAATAATAGCCATATATAATAACTATATATAATAACATATATATATATATATATATATATATATATATATATATATATATATATATGCCTGGGGGTGTAGAATGCCCCCTGTGTTCAATCCCCAGCACCAAGAAAAAAAAAGTCACAGCAGGGATTTCAACCAGATCTGTCTGTGGAACTCAAAGACAGAGACATAACCCAAAGCCACTTCTGTTTATTATTCCTCATTTCTATCCAGTTTCCTCCTGAGTCACTAACATCCCATGACTCCTTGCAGCTGTCTACCTCACACTCTAGCCTGGTATCTGGCATGCGGGAGGTGATGGAGCATTGGGAAGAATGAATGAGGGAGTTTAGCCCTCCTGCAGAGTGGGTGTGGGAAACATGGTAGCATGCCTTCAAAAGATTAAAAGTAAAGGGAAGATAATTTACAGGGAATCATTTTAAAGCAAAGTCCACTCTTCCCTGTCCCTAGAACATTGAGTGTAGTGAAAGGGCAGCAGAGCCAGGTTAGAAGCAGTCACATTTGGAAGTTCTACAAGGTACTTGATTGAAAAAAATTCTGCTCAGGCATAACATAATTAAATTGTTCATGACAGCATGTAATTGCATCATTATGTACAAAACTCTGTTACTATAATTTGGATCATAAGAGAGCAAAGTGTCAAAATCTTTGTTACGGCGGTTAATTTTGTTTTAGGTTTTCCTAAGGAAGTGTTCAGTTTATACTTTGAACTTGCAAACTTTTGACACATCTTTCCATTCTTTGCCTTTGCAACTCATTTGCAAAAATGACTCACAGTCCATTTTTAATAATCTGGAGTCAGGTTCTTACATCAACTTTAGATATTTCAATGCTTAAGATGCCTATCTTTGCATGCTTTCAATGTCCCTTGTTTTTAAATCTACGTTATTTGGAGTTAATACTTAGCAGTACAACCTGTAAAAATAATAACAATTTATTCGAGACCATTTTAATTAAAAATATATGCTAACTCTTCAGGGACCAGGTGGAGGGTTACACTTCTCTGAAGATAGGGCTTGCTGAGTAATTAATAATGTAAACAAGACTTTGGAGAGACTAATCAACGGAAGACAAGAAACTTTTCAGGCAAGCTCCAGCACTTTAGAACTATCCATTGGCATTCACAAGATTGATGTGTTAATTACTAATCATTGTTCTGAATTCATTAAACTGGTTGCTTTAAATACCTTTCTTTGGACGAATTCAGTTGGTCTCATACAAATCCCTGCATCTTTTGACTCTAACAGGGATGCTTCTTGAGTCCTTCTTTAATAATAACTAGAGTTATACTTACTTTCTGGTAGTGAAGTCATCTTGGACACATAATAAAGCTTCCTGGGGCCTCACTTTTTGCATCTGTCAAATGGGCCTGTTCTAATCACCCTCCAGGTTTTCTGAGATTTAAATAAGATAATGCTTATGAGTCCCTGGTGCTGTGCTCAGGCAGTAAGTTACTAATAATCAAAATTAGTGTGGTTTTATTATCAAGTGTGGGCTGCTACTGCTGCATTTTTTTGTATTAGAGTCGCAGTCTGAATTCATTTATGGAAGGCCTAAACTGAAGACAAAAAAGAAAGCTCACAGAAGTATTATAATAAAGTATGGTCTATTTGTTGATTTCCCTCTGAGCAAATAAACTTGTAGACAATCATGAGTCTTGAAACATCAATTGGAGCAACTCTCATCGATTGTGCCTGGGATATGAAATTCAGGAAGCTTCTTCTATTTGAAACTGGGTGGTTCTGGAGTCCCATGTGGGCCTAGGGACCTTATCTTTAAGTCATCTTCATGGTTGGCACTTTGTTCCTTTGTCAAAGCTGCGATTGTCTCTTTTCCCACATTGCCAGGCTTTGTCCCGCTTCCTGTCCCTATATTCCAGAGAGATCTGCCACCTGTGGGGTGCTGCTCGGTGGCTGTTGTTAGGGAGTCAGACTTCCCTGCTCAATATGTTTTCCTTAGTATTCAGATAAAAACATGACATAGTCTCTGGTGTACACAGCTATTTCTGTGAAAAGTGAGACTTTCTGCAGATGCTCACGTTCTTCCCTGGAGTTGTGGCACTTGTGTCACGGTTGACATACAATATCCTTTGTGCGGTTGAATTCACCTGATACTTTGCACACACGCATCTTCTGAAGAGAGCCAGAGAAAGTCTTATGATGTGTCCTCAGTGCTTCCTTGCCATGGTTTTCTAGAAAAATTGTAACAGATGAATATGTGAAAGATGAGATGTAGCAGACAATTGAGGGGGTGATTTTATGCCGGCTCTAATAGGAGGAATATTCATTACTGATGAATGTCTCGGAGAGGAGCTGGGGGTTTATAACACAAGCAAGTCATTCAGGAAGTCTAGAGGTTGGGTCTCAGTATGCCAAGGCAGGTTGTTTACTTTATTTTTTATTTTTTATTTTTATTCATTATTATTATTATTATTATTATTGTTATTATTATTATTATTTGAGGTACTGGGTATTGTCTCAGGGGCATTCTACCTCTGAGCTACACCCCCAGCCCTATTTTTTATTCCTTATTCTTTATTTTGAAACAGAGTCACACTAAGTTGCAGAAGGCCTCACTAAGTAGCTGAGGCTGGCTGTGAACCCGGATCCTCCTGTATCAGCCTCCCAAGTACTGGGATTACAAGCGTGCACCACCACGC
>PVJS01031037.1:12181-23789 GCA_004027185.1 Glis glis | reverse complement strand
AGAGAGAGAGAGAGAGCGAGAGAGCTGAGGCTGGCCGCGAACCCGGATCCTCCAGTCTCAGTCTCCCAAAGTACTGGGATTACAAGCGTGCGCCACCACGCGCGGCTTCTGGCCTGGCTTTTTTTAACTTAGCGTAGTGTTTTCATATTGTAGTGTATATGAGTACTTCATTCCCGCTTATGGTTTCATAATATCCCATCTCAGAGTCTACCTTCTTTTGTTTACTGCTCCTCATGTCCACTCATTTGTGTGTGTGTGTGTGTGGTACTGGAGATTGAACTCAGGTGCATTCTACTTCTGAGCTACACCTCCAGCCCTATTTTTTAGTTTTTTTTTTTTTTTTTTTTTGCGGTACCAGGGATTGAACCCAGGGGCGTTCTACCTCCGCGCTATACCCCTGGCCCTATTTTTTTATACTTTATTTTGAAACTGGGTTTCACAAAGTTGCGGAGGGCCTCACTAGGGGGAGAGAGAGAGAGAGAGCGAGCGAGCGAGAGAGTGCTGAGGCTGGCTGGGAGCCTGGATCCTCCAGTCTCCGCCTCCCAAAGTACTGGGATTATAAGTGTGCGCCACCATGCCCGGCTATTTTTTAGTTTTATTTTGAAACAGGGTCTCATTAGGTTGATGAGTGTCTCACTACTTGCTGAGCCTGTCCTCAAACCTGCGATCCTCCTGTCTCAGCCTCCTTATTTTTATTTATTTGTTCATGCCCTTCTTTTCCTTTCCCCTCTTTTCCAGTTGCTGCTTTCTTCCAAGATCCGGGAGGAGGAGCTCTCCCTCTCCGCCTCTCAGTGAAGAGAAGGACCATTTAGAAGTGTGGGCTCCTGTGGTCGACTCCGAGGTTCCTTCCTTGGAAAGTCCCGCTCTTCCATCGCACTCTTTACCATCATGCTGTGATTTTGCAAGACCCGATGAGGGAGCCTCCGCTCCGCAGCCTGTGAGGAGGCCCGTGGGAGGGGAGCATGCTGTGCCTTTGGACCCTGGTCAGTTAGACACAGTTTGGGAGAAGTGAGCTCTGCTCTGAACTCTGGGTTCTACTTTAAGGCAGTCGGAGGAGATGCAGCCGGGAGGCTTGCTCAGGTGGGACTGGGCACAGGGCAGGTGTAGGGGCCGGTTGGGCTGCTTAGCATTTTAAGTCACCTCTGCTCAGGTTGGCTGTCTAGAGGTTGGTCGTGACCATTCCTCATGCCTCCTGTGTGGGAACAGACGCCATGCAGGTGTTTGTAAGTTAAGCATAAAGCCCAGAGGCCGTTGGTTTTTAATGGAATCCTGTATTTACTCTCCCATGAGTTGAGTTTCTTTGGGTGTTGTTTATAGGCTCAGGAGCACCATCTCGGGTGACTGGTTTGGGGGACCTAAAGTGGCAGATTCTAAGCTGCTGTATTGAATACTGTCCCAACAGGAATGCTTACGTAGTTGTATTGCCATTTTGGCTGGCTTCAGTTTTTGCTGCAGCCCTTGGCGCACTTTGTTTTGGGAGGCTGGTCTCTACCTCCTCGCATGGACAGGGCGGTGAATATTTACTCCCCACCACCTTGCTTTTCCTCCACTGATACCACTGACCAGAACTGGTGCTGTGATTCCTGTTGCTGGAGTTGCCAGCATGTGCTGAGACCTCAGCTGGGTGGAGTGGCCCAAGCCACGCACAGCTCGTGGACTCCAGCTCCTGGCCTTCCAGGAGAGAAAAGTATCTGGCCACAGGCAGAGGGCAAGGCAGCAGCTCAGGGCTCTGTTTTGTTTTATTTTTTAAATTTTTTTGCGGTACTAGGGATTGAACCCAGGGGCATTCTCCCTCCAGGCTACACCCCCAGCCCTATTTTTTATTCTTTATTTTGAAACAGGGTGTCACTAAGTTGTGGAGGACCTCACTAAGTAGCTGAGGCTGGCTGCGAACCTGCGATCACCCAGCTAGGGGCTTTGTTTGGGAAGAGCTTTCCTGGGCTGCCACTGTCTTCTGCTTACAAAGCAGGACTATGGTTATCTTTTCTGCAGGATTAGAGTGAGCTCCATTCTTTTTTGAATCCTTTTCTTCTTCTTTAGTAACAGTTCCTTGCCCCCAGGGCTTCAGCGCCACAGTGTCCCTCTGCTGTGAGCAGGGAGGCCATATGTTCAGTCCAGTGGGGCACTGAGGCTTTGTTTCTGCCTGGAAGAGAGGACTCTGGGGATGGGGATGAGAAACAACACGCCTTCCTTCAGACAATGAGGCATTCTGCCCTCCTGCTGCCATAATTCCTCTCCACTGAGAGCCAGCACTGGTGGAAGCCGAGCGCCGCGGGCTCTCTGCGTTGCTCTGCTCTCGGGTTCGTGCGCGGGGTTGTCTCCTCTAGCCCACTCCTCTGCGCTGGCCATCCACCCTGTCTGTGGGCTCCTTTACTACCAGCCTATGTTGTGGAACTGTCATGGCATTTAGTTCAGAGTTGAGGGGTTTTGGCCTGAAATAAAATGCAAGTATTTAAGACTGTTGTTGCAATTTGTGTCTAACAAGCTGTAGCAGAGAAGGAGGGAGTGAGGGCTGGCAGTAGTTACTTTCATAAATCATGAATTTATCAGCGTGGAAATAATGGTTCAGAACTGCACTGTAGCTCTCCTGCATTGCTCGTGCAGCTCAAGTTCACCACTGGAGGAAGGATCGTCTTCCAAAGAGTCGGGATCCAGCTCTTCGCACAGTTCTGGGCATGAACCTTGTTAGGTATAATTTACCTGATGCTGTTTCCATCCTCACAGCCTGTCTGAGGTGCCAGGTGCTAAAAGAGAAATAAAGTTTGTCAACAGGCAGATGCAAAGCTCTGGCTGGTATTCATCCCTCTTTCCCGACTGCCTCCCCTGGGTCTCTCCTTTATCTGATGTAGCAGAGCAAGGCGAGAAGAGAAAACCTACGGAGGCAAATCCAAAATGTCAAAAGAAGTTCATTTAAAAGGGGAAAAAAACTCCATATACAACCCGCACAAAAACCCGACAGATGCTAAGCTAATGGCATCCGCTCTGCCGATTGGTGGGGATGGCTCATGAATATTAATGAGTCCAATGCTCCAAATGGTGCAGCTGTGAACCCAGCTGTGCCTGAAGCTCTCTGATCTCGAAACTTCCAGACAGGAGCCGGAGGTGGTCTGTGTCAATTCCCTACTCAGCCAAAAAACAGCAAGCTGGGTTGGCCTTCTTCTGTTCGCCCTTCTCTTCCAGGAGTTGGTGCTCAGCAGCTAGTTCTGCCAGCAAGCTGGGCTGCTGGGACAGCAGGCACCGTTCAAAGACATGGATGTAATTTTTCTGACTCCCAGCTTTTTTAATGATCCATTAGCAGCAGTGCATACAACAGCACCTCAGTTAATCTGAGGCCAGGCGCCATCCCCTCTTGGTCTTGTGCTGAGTTGCGTAGACTGTGGAAGAAAATATCATAAGAAGGGGAAAGCTTGCCTAATAACATGGGCCTGGGTGCCAGAAAAACAGCAAAGACAGACTTTCCTCTCCATCCGAGCAGTGCCACATGCCCATCTTGGGTATTTCTCTGTCCCTGCTTATGCTCAGATCTCAGCACAGCTGGATGACCTCTGTGAAGAGGTGCTAGCTGGGGGGAGTGGCCCCCTAAGCTGTTTTGTAAATGAAGGTATTTTTTGTTTAGATTTGAGGTTTGAGGCAGGTTTGGTGCCTGCATTAGTCACCTCTCCTCTGAGAGCTACTTCCATGGCTTGAGTCTAGTCAGCTCTTACGCAGAAGTGATTTAAGCTTCAGGAGTGAGGGTTATTTGGTGGAAGTGTGTGTGCGCACCCACACACTGGGTTTTCTTATTTAAAAAGTTTCAGCTGGGTGTGGTGGCACATATCTAATCCAAGTACCTGTTGGAGGCTGCAATAGGAGGATTGAAGGTTCAAGGCCAGCCTCAGCAACTTAGCGAGACCCTGTTTCTTAATAATCAATAAAATAGGGCTGGGGGTGTAGCTTGGAGGTAGAATGCCCCTGGGTTCAATCCCTAGTACCACACACACAAAAAGTGAAGTTTCATATGCATCATTTTATTTAACCTCAGCACCCAGTGAGGAGGGTAGGCAGGTTTTACACTCAATTTATAGCTAAGCAAATTGAGCTGAGTGTGGATTTTAAAAAGCATGTTTTGATGGGCTAAGTGGCACACTTCTGTAATCTCAGTGACTTGGGAGGCTGAGGCAGGAGGATCTCAAATTCGATACCAGCCTGGGCAACTTGCTGAGACCCTATCAGAAAGGGCTGGGCTTGTAATCCCAGTACTTGGGAGGCAGAAACAGGAGGATCTGGGTTCACGGCCAGCCTCAGCTACTTAGTGAGGCCCTCCGCAACTTCGCAACTTCATGAGACCTGGTTTCAAAATAAAGTATAAAAAATAGGGCCGGGGGTGTAGCTCGGAGGTAAAACACCCCCTGGGTTCAATTCCTGGTACCGCAAAAAGAAAAAAAGGGCTGCATGTGTAGCTCAGTGGGAGAGCACTTGCCCAGCAAACACGAGGCTCTGAGTTTAGTTCCCAGTATCCCCCCCCCCCAAGAATCCCAGGTCCCATCCCAGACCAGTTTAGTCAGAATCTCAGGATGTGACTTGGCATCGGTTTTATGTATGTAATTTCTGGTACTGGGGGTTGAATCCAGGGGGGCCCTACCACTGAGCTACATCCCTAGCCCTTTTTACTTTTGATTTTGAGATGGTCTCCCTAAGTTGCCCAAGCTGGCCTTGAACTTTCGATCTTCCTGCTTCAGCCGCCTCAGTCACTGAGATTACAGGCATACACCACTGTGCCAGGCCAAAAACTTTCCTTTTGGTTTGTTTTTGCAGTGCTGGGGATCAAACTCAGTGCCTCGCACATGCTAGGAAAGCGCTCTACCACTGAGCCGCACCCCCAACCCTCCAAAACTTTTTTTTTTAAGTTAAACCTACCACAACACTCAAGAGAAAAAAATCCCCCATGCAGAGCTTTTCAGAGTTGTTCTCAGAAATCAGAGCTCATTCATAGCCCTTAGTTTTGTGACCACTGAGGCCTTAGATCCACACCACCAAGTCCTAGGCACCTCCTGCCCTCTCTGGTAGCTTTGCTCACAGCTGATTCTGACCTTTTAACATTAGATTGGGCACTAAGTCAGCTTTGTGTTTGTGAGTTTGTTTATACACCTCAGCTCTTGCTTAACATCCTGGGGTGGGGGGCGGACAGTGAGATGGAGGGATGTGAAGGGATTTGGGAGATAGCAATGGGACTAGAGCAGCCCGCGGCCTGCCTCGGAGGCTGCGGGAGTGTTAAATCAGAGGCTGGAGTGGCCTCTGTGGATTTATGTACAAGCAGCCAGCTGAGACACAGCTAGAGCCAAGCAGATAAGCACGGCATGGCGAGATTGCACTTCCTCCTTCAAGCACTGTGCAGTGATCCTGAGCGGGAGGGTGCCCTCTGCCAGCAGGGAGTCAGTTCTGGAAAAGCCACATAGCCTGGTTCAAGGTAACCTTTCAACTGTGGATAAGCATCCCCTTCCTAGTCTCCTCACCCACCATAACCTTCTCTCTGGAGGGTTTTCTCAGCCCACTCTGGAAGCCCCCACCCACCTCTTGATTTCTCATCGACTTCCTGCCCCAGCCCTTCTCTCTGAGGAACTGTTTTAGGAACCACTGCAAGGACGAAGTGTGGCTTTGGCTTACCAGCAGAGTGGTGGGAACCAGTGCTAACATCTTAGAGAAATAAATTCTTGAGGGAGAAACAGTTCTGCCTTAGCCACAACTGCATCTGGGGGTGGAAAGCTGGAGGCCTCAACTCTCAAGGCACAATAAACACTTGGGTTCGGAGGGATAGCAAGAGCCACTTTTGAGGGGCTGAGTCAGGAGACAGGGCTACTGATTCAATAGAGTGAATCATTTTACTTCCCTTTGGTTCAGGGGCGATCTGGTATACTTCCACAAGCAAAGGAGGAGAAACAAGGGGCACTTCATGTTGGTGTGAGGGGCATGGAGAGGTAGAGACATGGTAAGACGAGGGTGTGGGAGTTAAGAGACTACCAGAATGTCTATAAGGATTTTCCCCTGGAACGGTAGGAACACAAGATGCTTCTGTAATCTTTGGGTTATGGGAAGCCACTAGCCAAACTTTTTTTATGCAATACTATCTAGTCTCTCTTTCCTGTCCTTCAACCAAGCTCTTTCAAACCACCGGTTTCAAAGGGGCAAGCTTGTCGATTTCTTTCATAAGTGCTCTAGCCCTGAGTGTCCCTTCCCTGAGTGGCTGTCTTGGTTCAGGAAGCCCCAGCCGCCTGACCTGAGTCCCTCCAGCAGAAGGCCCGGAATAGTGAGAGCCCGAGGCAGTCTGTTGAAGGCAATGCAACCTGCCTGCTATAAGCTACGAGACTTAGATATATTCTACCAATTAGGGCACATCTGTTCGAAATGCTGAAAGGCGGGCACTGTCTCTTTAAGAGCCATCCCACTCCTCTCCTTGAGTGATGAGGGCTGGGAGCACAGGGGAGTCGGATGCTGATTAAACAGTCCTACTGCCGAGCTCTGTTAGAAAATTACTGTAATTATGATCTAGTCCCAGCAGAGGGATGAGTTCCAATCCTGCTAATAACCCTTCCAGGTGCCTCAGATTCAGGGCCCAGGGGAGGCCGCATCGACAGGGCTCTGGCTAGCACGGGGGCCAGCGCTGGCCGTCCTGTCTGGCTTACACAGACAAACGGAATAAAGGCACCAGACCCTTCATCCTGTGTGGGTCTCCTGAGAGGGCAGTGGTTTTGGCTGTTTTTTTTTTTGTTGTTTTGTTTTTATTTATTTTTTTTGGTTCTTGACAGAGCTCCTGGGAGTCATTTTGTATGAGAAAACTTTCCCCTAAACTAACACAAAGGACTGGGAAAATCACAGCCGCAAGATAGCAATCTGTCCTGAATCTCCCCACTTCTGCCTGGGACTGCAGTCGACACCTCGAGAGAGCAGTGCACAGCGCCAGTCTGACCCGGGGCCGTGGAGGGAAGCCGCGCAGAAGGGCGTCTTCTGCATTGTTTCTGGGATCCTGTGTTTCTTTCTGGTAAACAGCATCTCACCTGGTTCTAGTCAAAAGTCTCAGCTCCGCCCTTTTCGATTTCTGCCATAGGAAAGATAAACAAGGGGCAGTGACTACAGAGCTCTAGACGTGCCAGGCTCACTGTAAGGCAGCTCCCTGGACCCGCGAGGACGGTCGTATTCAAACATCATTATCCCAGTGCAAATATGCAGCAGCGGGGCAAGTAGATCTCAAAGGTGGAGCGGCTGCCTTCCTGGAATTTAAATCCTGAAGTATTCATGGAATTTATGTTCTATATCTTCCCAACCCTGCTGTAAACTTCTATCATTATCTAGTAGCCAAAGCACAAACTTCTAGAAAGCAGGGCAGCTTCTCTGTGCAGGGCTCTAAACACAACCCAAAGACCCTGAGACCTCAGTGGGGGGCGGACACTTGCCAATGCTTGGAAACATTTTTGTCATTATATCTGGGGGTAAGTGGGGTGTGATGGTGCACGCCTGTAATCCAAGTACTTGGGAAGCTGAGGCAGGAGGATCACAGGCTTTAGGACAGCCTCAGCAATTTAGAGCAACTTAGTGAGACCCTGTTTCAAAATAAAAAAGGCTGGGGTTGTAGCTCAGAGGTAGAATGCCCCTGGGTTCAATCCCCAGTACCAAAAATTAATTAATTAATTAATGGGGGTGAGAGGACATGGGGAATACTGTGGGCATTTAGCTAGACATTCTACAGTGCCCTCAATAAAAGAGAATTTTCTTGCCCAGAATATCAGGGTTGAGAAACCCTGCAGTGTGAGGTGGTCAGCTCCGTGTTCTGCCCCCTCAATTTGGAGAGGCTGAAGGGATGATGTGAAATCTCCGTGCCAGGAGCCTTCCCACAGGTGGAACATGTTAGCGACTGGGCCAGCAGGGTGCCGGCCCACGGGAGTGGTGGTGTGGGAGAGCCACCTCGGTGATTCGCAGCACGGTTTGGCCAGCGGGTGCCACGGTGAGTAGAAAGGAATTGTTTGAGACCCGTTTTCTGTTCTGGGATGGGATGAAAGGTGGCCAGCTGTTTGCCATCAGGTTGAGAGCTTCTGCAGCGGAACCAGATGCCCTCTTTGAGGACCAGCACGAGAGGCCTCTTGGAACTCGCTCCCGTCACAGGAGGCAAGGAAGTGGCATACTCTTGCCCAGTGCCATGAAAGTGCTTCCTTCAGTGGCACTCTGCCAGGTGGAGACGCGGAGGCCTGTGATGGGACCCCACGAGGGAACTGAACGCACACAGCTGCTGACAGCGAGCCAGCCCCACGGCGGCTCGATGCCAGACACCAGGCCTCTTGGAACAGCCTGGGCATCAGAAAAAGAAAGCCTAGTTGGCAGGTTTGCCTAGCCGCCAGGCCTGCAGGGGAGAGGACTTCATTAGAAGGGATGTTGCCAGACCTTGCACCAGGAGAGCCAGGTCATCTCTGTATCTCCTCCCCACTCCCCAGGTGACTGGGCATTCATCACTCATCATTTTGCCTTATTTTTATCACGATCACACCTCCTAGTTCACACCTACAGTCTCAGCATCATTAGTAAGAATTCCCTGGGGAGGCTGAGACGGGAGGATCACAGGTTCAAGGCCAGCCTCAGCAACTTAGCAAGACCCTGATTAAAACAAAAAATAAGAAGGGCTGGGGGTGTAGCTTAGAGGTAGAATGCCTGTGGATTAAAAAAATATATATAGAATAACTGGGTGTGGTGGCGCACACTTGTAATCCTAGTACTTGGGAGGCTGAAACAGGAGGATTGCTGGTTCGTGGTCAGCCTCAGCTACTTAGTGAGGCCCTCTGCAATTTAGACCCTGTTTTTAAATAAAGAATAAAAAATAGAATTAAAAATAAAATAAATTAAAAATAATAAAATTAAAAATAAAAAAAGAATTAAAAATATTTTTAAATAAAAAATAAAAAATATTTATATATATATAAAATAAAAGTAGAACTCCTACTTCACTGTCAAGAATTTCTCAGTTGGGAAAATAAAGTATGTGTTTGCCCTATCGTGCCTCAGTTTCCTCTACCCAGATTATATATATATATATATATATATATATATATATATACTTTTTTTTTTTTCAGTACTGGGGATTGAATCCAGGGGTGTTCTACCTCAGAGCTACACCCCCGGCCCTATTTTTTATACTTTATTTTGAAACCGGGTCTCACGAAGTTGCGGAGGGCCTCACTAAGTAGCTGAGGCTGGCCACAAACCCGGATCCTCCTGTCTCCGCCTCCCAAGTACTGGGATTGCAAGCATGCGCCACCACGCCCGGCTTACCCAGTTATATTTTTTGCCATTATATTTAGAAAAGATTTCTGTACAGAAAGGGCTAAAATGTGTCATCAATTGAATCGCAAAGAGTGGTCATCAGTTCATACTGAGGAGAAAAACAGCATGTTTTCTGAACGGTTAGTTTTCGATAGGGAAGTCGGGAGAATGATTCAAATCCCCTGAAAAAGAGAAATCTCTCTTTGGTTGTGAGTTTCAAACTCCCTACCCAATCTCTGGAAATTCCAGTGGGAGATGAAATTTCTGGGCAGGAGGGAAGGGGGAGGAGCGAGGGATATGGTAATCCCAAAACTAGAAAATGAGTTGGGATCACTGGGCCGTGCAGCACGGCTAATCCTCTGCGTGGAGGGCGGCCTTTTCTAAAGTCAGCCCTGCAGATTCTCCTGGTGCTCTGGGAATTAACAAATCAGCGCCACTCAAGATTTATCTGTCCAGAGCTGCTCCTGGTGGGAGACCTTCAGGGAGGGCTTTCTTTTCTTTTCTTTTTCCTTGAGCCAAAGATGAAAGCACCACTGTCCCTGGTATCAGAGAGTTGTTTTTAAGATGCAAAAAAAAAAACAACATTTTTGTTTCCTTTTTTTGTCCTTCTTGCTTCTCATCCCCCCATCTTTCTCAGACTGGTTTTAAAGGCAGGGGCCTCCCCCTCTCCCCTTGTTATCTTGTGCTCTGCACTGATATGCTGCTTTATTGCGATGCCAGGAACTGGCGTGAAATGTGGGTTTCGCGAATGTCTCAGTGGAGTTGTCTAACTGCGGCAGAACGAGCAAGTCAATAAGCAGAGCGCTGACGGAGGAGAATTTCAAGGGTCTGCTCGCTGCTTCTTCCATGGCAGATTTTGTGTGATGTTGGCCAAGTAGTCACGGCCTTTTAGATCCTCAGTTTTGTCTTTTGCAAAGATGAACTGTTTTCCGAGAAGGTGGTGGAACTGGAGATCGAGGCTCTCCTTGATATACCGTGTTTAGGGCAAGTCTCTGCTCAAACAAACAGGAGAGAGGGCATCTAGTGGGCCACATCTTTGGTGCTGCTCATTGAAAACGGAATCAACCTGGGTTTAGGGAATGGGACTTAATGGGAATTCTCTTCTATTCCCCATCTTTATTCACCAGAGGGAAAGATATAGTTGGTTTTGAATTAAATACAGATTTCTAAGAAGTTTAATAGGCCATTGTATGGGAAAATTTAATTTTGAGGTAATTGCAAAACAATGTCTGTGCTGTTTTGCTGTATGGATGACAGAGAAAACACACTAGAAACAAAGTATTTTTAATGAAATGTAGCTGAAATTTTCTGCTACATTTAGTATTTCAGAGGATTTAGTATTCTCAGACATCGGCTTGGACAATGCAGGCCGGACTGTCCTAGTCCTAGGTTAGATTCTACAGTGAGTGTCAGTAAATTCCGTATAAATGATTATTTGCCTATAAAAGGCAGTTATACACTTGCTTTTTAAATTTAGGATATTAGTTTTTAAATTTTTTTCTTCTTAAGCCAGGCGTGGTGGCGCACTCTTATAATCCCAGTGCTTGGGAGGCTGAGACAGGAGGATCGCAGGTTCATGGACAGCCTCAGCTACTCGTGAGGCCCTCTGTAATTTAGTGAGACCCTTTTTCAAAATAAAGAATAAAAAATAGGGCTGGGGGTGTAGCTTGGAAATAGAATGCCCCTGGGTTCAAGCCCCAGTACCGCAAAAAAAAAAAATTGTTTTATTGTTTTGTGTGTGTGGATGTGTGGTACTGGGGATTGAACCCAGGGCATTCTACCTCTGAGCTATACCCCCAGCCCTATTTTATTATTATTATTTTTTATTTTGAAACAGGGTCTCACTGAGTTGCAGAAGGCCTTGCTAAATTGCTGAGGTTGGCCTCAATCCTACAATCCTCCTGTCTCAGCTTCCCAAGTAGTAGGATTACAGGCTTGCACCACCACGCCTGGCAATTTTTTCCTTCTTTACATAAAATCAAGGAAGGAAGAAAGTCTTTTCACCTCTATCCATCTCCTGTTTCACTTACCAGAATAACTGGTGGCGATTAGAAAGCCATCTGACACATAATGTGGTTAGTTAAGTGGTCTAATGTCCCAGTTATCCAGTTAGTGGTGGGCTGCGAGGTGGGGATTTGGTTAGCGGAGTCAGAGAAGCGGTAATCGGATTAGCCCATTGCCATCTGAGGTGCTGGCTGAGAGAGTGGCTGTGGAATTGTGTGTGGAGCAGTTTTGCTATATGAGGTTTAGTTTCCAATAGACTATAGGAATCTGCTGGTTCCAAAAGGTCTACTTTTTTTTTTTTTTTGGTGATGGTGGTACTGAG
>PVJS01031037.1:0-12081 GCA_004027185.1 Glis glis | reverse complement strand
TACAGGCATGTGCCACTGTGCCTGCCCGGTGGGATTTTGTTGTAAATGCTGGAAGCCAATGGCCATGCTATTTAGAGTGTTGAATTGTGCAGGGAGTGAAGAAGTTACCTTGACCTTGTTCTTTTTTCAACTCCCTGTTACCCTGTCCCAGATCCCTGCTCTTCTTCTTCTGGTATCCCCTTTTCTGATGTCTCTGAGTCAGAGAGTTGTGGTACAATGGTTGTCTCACCACCAAGCCTTCCAGACTTGGGTCCCTGGAGGTTGTTTGGGGAAGGATGGGGAAGCAGCGAGAGGTTTGTTTCCTGTCTGTTAAACACTTTGGACCGATGCCCATTGTCCTTACCTGGTGGCTGGGATTGGTGCAAAGGTTCCCAAACAGGAGGCAATCGGTCCCCTTTGGTTCACCTGCTCGTATGCTGCCACCTAGTGGTTCCTTCTCCTTTAGCACCCTGCATAAAGAGAAGGGGACGTAATGTACACTTTAATTGTACTCCCCCCCCCTCTTCCTGGACCTAAATTGCTCCCTTTTCTTACCTCTTTATCCATCATACAAAAAAAAAAAGTTTCCATTTTTTATTCCTGGGTCAGAAAAATCTGGAAATGAAGAATTGGCATATATTTTTTTCTTTTTCAAGAAACTTGGAATCCACTGGCATCCTGTTTGCTGCCTGGTTTCTCTCCTGTGGTGATGTGAGACTGGGGTCTTGCTCCAGGGCTACAGTGTGGTGCTACAGAGGTGAGGAAGGCTTCTGCCCATCCAAGATTGCTCTGAATAGGCAGTTTTAGTAATAAAATTCCTACAGCTTCTCAGGTGCCTGTCTTTCAAAATTTCTCATGTAGAGTCAGGCAATAATAACAGATAACCCTTACTGAGCAGTTACTACATGCCAGGCATTGTTCAAATACATGATACATGTTAAACCCGTTCATCTTCCTAATTACCTGATGACCCACTGAGATAGAGCATACCCTTTCTAAGGAGAGGAGATGGAGGCGTAAAAGGTCAGACAACTTGCTCAAGAGAATGTAGTCAACAGGAAAGTGGGATTTATTTCCAGGCTGTCTAGTTCTAGAGTTTGTTTGTTTATGATATTGGGGATTGAACCAGGGGCATTCTACCTCCCAGGTATACCCGAAGCCCTATTTATTTATTTATTTATTTATTTATTTATTTATTTATTTATTTGGTGCTGGGGATTGAGCCCATGGGAACTCTACCTCTGAGCTATACTCTAGCCCTTTTATCTTTTTTTATTTTTTATTTTTTTGCGGTACCGGGGATTGAACCCAGGGGCATTCTGCCTCCGCGCTACACCCCCGGCCCTATTTTTTATACTTTATTTTGAAACCGGGTCTCACAAAGTTGCGGAGGGCCTCACTAAGTAGAGAGAGAGAGAGAGAGCGAGAGACAGACAGACAGACAGACACGGAGAGAGAGAGCTGAGGCTGGCCGCGAACCCGGATCCTCTGGTCTCCGCCTCCCAAAGTACTGGGATTACAAGCGTGCGCCACCACGCCCGGCTCTAGCCCTTTTATTTTTTTATTTTGAAACAGGGTCTCAGTTGTTGAGGTTCTCACTAAGTTGTGAAGGCTGGCCGTGAACCTGTGATCCTCTTGTCTCAGCCTCCCAGGTACTGGGATTACAGGTGTGTGCCACTATACCCAGCTCTTAACCACTGTTTTAATTTTATTTATTTATTTATTTATTTTTCTGGTGCTGGGGATTGAACCCAGGGCATTCTACCTCCGAGCTTCATACCCAACCTTTTTTTTTTTTTTTGTGAAACAGGTTCTTGCTGAGTTGCTGAGGCTGGCTTCAAACCCGCTATCCTCCTGTCTCAGCTTCCCCTGTACTGGGATTACAGGCGTGTGCCACCACACCCGCCTGGCTTTATCACTGTTTTGCTGCATCTTTATTGCACAGACAACCTGAGTGCTAGATAGAGGCAATAAGAAAGGGAAACAGTGAGCCCTGTATTAGAGAACTCTCCTCAAAGCACTTCTTCAGCCTCTATCTGGGACTTGAGCAATGCAGGACACGGGGGTTGTTAACTAACCCGTGGCCTGAAAAGGAGCTCTCCAATGTTCTGACTCCCAGGCCTTGCTTCTACCTCTGTCTCAGAGAGATTCAGCACATACAAAAATAAAATAAAATAATCTCCGTGCAAGCCTGTAATCCTGGTACTTGGGAGACTGAGACAGGAGGATCATAGGTTTGAGGTCAGTATGCAGTATCTTAGTGAGGACCTGTTTCAAACTAAAAAAAATTAAAAAGGGCTGGAGATGTAGCTCAGAGGTAGAATACCCTGGGTTCAATCCCCAGTACTACATTAAACCAACCAAATAACCAAACAAACAAAAACCCCATCTAAGTAGCCAGCCAAAGAAAGTGTGAGAAGCTGACCAGAAACCAGCAGACCTGGGTTCCAGAGATGATTCCAGATGCCCTGAGAGACAACGGCAAGTCTCCTTCTCTGTCTGGGCTTTTATTTTCTCTCTGGCTGTCCCTTCCCACTTGGCTGGGAGATGGCGAGAGTAGCCAGAGGCTGCGTTTTGATTCTACTTCCAAAAGGAACTCGACACTGTCACACATGGCAAAGAACCAAATCTGAAATTTATTTGTACTTTTCAAGCCAGCCCCAAACATCCAGCGACATCCTCGGTTTCCTCTCTACCGCCTTGTGTGTGACAAGCCCGTGGCAAAGGCAGGTGTGGGCGCAGGGACATGTTTAGAGACAGAGATGAGCTACCTGCAGGCTGGTTTAGGGACGGGTCAGGTGAATGTGCCTCTTGCCACTTGTTTGTGGTTTACAGTCACTACGAGGTGGCAGGGACTTGGGTCTCTTCAGTGAAGAGGGGAGTCCATGGTGAGAGAAGGGAACGGGAGCTCTTGATGGTCTTTTTCTTCATAAAGGCAGGATACAGAGAAGAATATGTTTCCTAAAGGGAGGAAATGCATAAATTTGTTTTTATGATTCAAAATATAAAATTGTGAATGGGAGTAAAAACTCTTCCTTCCTTTCCTATCTCACAGTTACGCAGTTTCTCTGTCCTTGGAGGCAATTGATGTTATTATTTTCTTTTTTCCTTCCAGAAATACTTCATACATATGTAAACAAATAAGGATATAAAGTCTCCACTCCCTTTCCACACGGTGGGGTAAATAGTGGGGTAAATTTTGCCTACCCTTCATTGCTTTCTTTTTTTTTTACTTACCAACATTATCTCAGAAGGTATTCTTTTTTTTTTTTTTTGCGGTACTGGGGATTGAACCCAGGGGCGTTCTACCTTCGAGCTACACCCCCAGCCCTATTTTTTTATTCTTTATTTTGAAACAGTTGCGGAGGGCCTCACTAAGTAGCTGAGGCTGGCCGCAAAACCTGCGACGTCTGGTCTCAGCCTCCCAAGTACTGGGATTACAAGCATGCGCCACCATGCCCGGCTCAGAAGGTATTCTGTAACAGCATCCCCTTCTTTTTTATTGTTGCATAGTATTCTTTTTTTTTTCTTCTGTGGTACTGGGTATGTAACCCAGTGGCCTTCTACCTCCAAGTTGCACCCCCAGCCCTATTTTATTTTTTTATTTGGAAGCAGGGTTTCACTAAGTTGCTGAGAGCCTCACTAAATTGCTAAGGCTGGTCTTGAACCTGCAATCCTCCTGACTCAGCCTCCCAAGTACTGGGATTACAGGCATGTGCCACCACTTTCAGCTGTTGTATAGTATTCAACCCTATGAATGTTCTTTTTTTTTTTTTTTGCGGTACCAGGGATTGAATTCAGGGGCGTTCAACCTCCGCGCTACGCCCCCGGCCCTATTTTTTTATACTTTATTTTGAAACCACCGGGTCTCACGAAGTTGCGGAGGGCCTCACTAAGTAGAGAGAAAGAGAGAGAGACAAGGAGAGAGAGAGAGAGAGCTGAGGCTGGCTGTGAACCCGGATCCTCTGGTCTCCGCCTCTCAAAGTACTGGGATTACAAGCGTGCGCCACCACGCCCGGCCCTATGAATGTTCTCTAGATACTGGACTAGTTCTCTTTTGAACATGTGGGTCATCTAGTCATTTGCTATTACACTCAAGTAAGCTTGTGTGCATATCATTTGGCCTGGGTGCAAGGATAGCTGTAGGATAAATTCCTAGCAGTGAAATTGCTGGGTCAAATAGAATGAAAAGATAAAGGACTTTAAATAAAAGACAAAGTGAAATGGGGTGAATTTGTTTAGATTTGACAGAAAAATTCCAACCATTTTGCATTCACAGCCAGGAAACGGAGTCCTCGTCAGGAAAGTCATCAAGTCCAGCCTTGAGCGCCAGGCCCGAGCTGGTGCTTTATGGTTGCGCGGGGGCGTTGGAGAGTAAGAGCCATCCTTCTGTGTTTTCCTAAATGAATTCACTCAGCTGCTGCTGCTCACTAGAGTGGGCCCTGGTCTGGAAGACTGCAAGGACACTTTGTATCACTGTCACACTCATGCCATCCTTCACGCCCAGCAGTAAAGGCTGCTCCCAGCTCAGGCCGGAAGATGGAGCTAGCTACAGCAAACTAGTCTTGGGTCCCCTCCATCACTGTCCTTAGTCTAATTTTAATTAAAACCCAGTGTGCACCAAAGTGGCTCCCACTTCTGCCCCATCCAAACCAAGCACTCTTCCACTGTTGGGGGTGGAGCTCAGTGGTAGAGCCCTTGCCTAGCATGCATGAGGTCCTGGGATTCCATCCCTAGCACTGAAAAAAAAAAAAAAAGAAACTCAAAACAACACAAACCCTATTTTTTTTCTTGCAGTGCTGAGGGTTGAACCCAAAGCCTCATGCGTGCTAGGCAAGTGCTCTACCATTGAGCTACATCTCTAGTCTACAAACTCTATTCTTTATTACTTCAAAGCTAATTTGACTATGTTCCATAAGAATACTCATACTAGTTTGCTTGTTTGCTTTCTTTCTCTTTTTTTTTTTCTTTCTTTCTGGTACTTGGGATCGAACCCAGGGGCACTCTACCACTAAGCTACAATCCCCAGCCCTTTTTATTTTTTATTTTGAGACAGGGTCTTGTGAAGTTGCCTAGGTTGGTCTGGAACTTGCTATCCTCCTGACTCAGCCTCCCAATATATTACAAGCATGTGCCATGTCCCTAGCCTCATACTAGATTTCTAATCTTGGCCAGTCATCTTGTAGTGTGTGGGCATTTTGGGGGAAATCATGCCCTGGATTTGAGAGCTAGGAAAAAGAGAAACCCAGCTGAGTATGGTGGCGCACGTTTGTAATCCCAGTACTTGGGAGGCTGAGACAGGAGGATTGCAGGTTTGTGGCCAGCCTCAGCTACTTAGTGAGGCCCTCCGCAACTTCGTGAGACCTGGTTTCAAAATAAAGTATAAAAAATAGGGTCGGGGCCGGGCGTGGTGGCGCACGCTTGTGATCCCAGTACTTTGGGAGGCGGAGACCGGAGGATCTGGGTTCGCGGCCAGCCTCAGCTCTCTCTCTCTCCTTAGTGAGGCCCTCTGCAACTTAGTGAGATCCGGTTTCAAAATAAAGTATAAAAAATAGGGCTGGGGGTGTAGCGTGGAGGTAGAACCCCCCTCGGTTCAATCCCCGGTACTGCAAAAAAAAAAAGAAAGAATAAAATAGGGCTGGGGTGTAGCTCGGAGGTAGAATGCCCCTGGGTTCAATCCCCAGTTCTGCAAAAACAAAAGATAAAGAGAAACTCGCCCATTTGGGAGTTGTCTCCCAATATCTATGTCCTCTTTTTATATAATAATGAACCCTCCACTTTTAAACTGGACCCAGAGCTGCTTAGGATAAATCTTTCTTGTAGCCTGTTCTATCTATATATCCAAGTTCTGGCCAATGGGATGTAAGTGGAAGTGGTGTGTGTCACATCTATGAAGTGTCTTCAAAGGAAAAGGTTATGCCCTTCTTTCATTTTATTTTTCCTGCTGAGTAGGATACAGATGTGGTTGGCGGAACAGGAACATCCACCTTGACTATGAAGTAACCTTAGGAATACTGACCACACACCGTGGAGCAAAAAGAGAGGAACCCGAGACCTGAATATCTTGGACCTGAACATCTGACCTCCAGATTTTTACAGAAGAGCAAAATTAGTTTCTGTTCATTAAGTCACTGTTATTTTGAATTTTCGGTCACTTTTAGTTGAATTTAATCCTAAGCAACACAGTTCCCAAACTTAGGGAAAAAAATGATTCCAGACTTATTTTCTTTCAATAGCAAATCATTAGCATTACTTTGGCAAATGAAAAGCTACATCATCAACAACTCTCATCTTCACAGAGAAACATGGCCGGCAGACTCCACTCAACGAGGGGCAGCTCATGGACAGTGGTACCTGGGCTTCATCTTTCCTCCACTTCAAAGGCAGTGGTGAGATACTCCTTCGGAACAATTCCAATGAGGCTGTTCAGTTCTCCTACCCACCAGCCATACATGTTATACTCCTGGAAAACAAAAAGGATGGTCACAGTTGGATTTTTTTTTCTTTTCTTTTTTTGGTACTGGGGATTAGATCCAGGGGCATTCTACCTTTGAGCTACACCCCCCAGCCTTATTTTATTTTTTATTTATTTTTTTGTGTGGTACCGAGGATTGAACCCAGGGGCGTTCTACCTCCGAGCTACACTCCCGGCCTTATTTTTTATACTTTATTTTTTGAAACCGGGTCTCATGAGGTTGCCAAGGGCCTCACTAAGTAGCTGAAGCTGGCTGCGAACCCGGATCCTCCGGTCTCCGCCTCCCAAGTACTGGGATTACAAGCGTGCACCACCACGCCCGGCTTATTTTTTATTTGTAAACAGGGTCTTACTAAGTTGCTGAGAGCTTCACTAAGTTGCTGAGGCTAGCCTTGAACCTCCAATCCTCCTGTCTCAACCTCCCAAGTACTGGGATTACAGGCATATGCCACCAAGCCCGGCTCGCAGTTGGAATTTGGTCATACTTTGCACACCTCTCACAGCGATGGCATGGAAGAGTCTGTTGGATGGTTTTTTTGTTGACACCATCAGCATGAACTGTTAAAACCCTTCATGGTATTATTAAGTTTAAAAAAGTCATCTATGAGCTGGGCATGGTGGCACATACTTGTAATCTCAGTACTTGGGTGGCTGAGACAGGAGGATCGCAGGTTCACAGCCAGCCTCAGCAATTTAGTGAGACCCTGTTTCTAAATAAAAAACAAAATAGGGCTGGGGGTGTAGCTCGGAGGTAAAATGCCCCTGGGTTCAATTTCTAGTACCAAAAACAAAACAAAACAAAAAACCCCACAAAAATACTCAGCACCCCCCAAAAAAAGTCATCTATGGGGTGGGGAAACCAAACATGTTCATTTTGCTGTCTTCCTGTCTACACTGTAAACTTAGCATATTTGATGCCATTTCTGAGCCTAAAGAGATTTTCTTTTTTTTTTTTTTGCGGTACTGGGGATTGAACCCAGGGGCATTATACCTCCGCACTACACCCCCGGCCCTATTTTTTTTTTACTTTATTTTGAAACTGGGTCTCACGAAGTTGCGGAGGGCCTCACTAAGTAGAAAGAGAGAGAGAGAGAAAGAGAGAGAGAGAAAGAGAGAACTGAGGCTGGCCGCGAACCCGGATCCTCTGGTCTCCGCCTCCCAAAGTACTGGGATTACAAGTGTGCGCCACCACGCCCGGCTAGATTTTCTTTTATTTTTTTTCCAGCAAGCAGAATGGTATAGTTTCTTCAGAGTAAGTTGGGCACCTATTAAATGCCAGAACACTAAAAATATTCAGGGAGTCAGGTTATAGTTCAAGTCGGTACTATTTATCAAGCATTTTCTATGTGCAAAGTGCTGTTTGAGTTCCCATGAGGTGCAGAATAATAAATCAGAACACCGCTTGCTCCTCGGGTGCTTACAGCATAGAGTAATGGGCTTTGGAGTCAGACAGACTAGGAGCTAATCCCTGCTTGGTCATCTAGTAGCATGTGACCTTTGGTTCTCCCAGCTTTGACTTCATCATCTGTGAGAGAGGGGATAGTATTTCCTGTCCCTATGTTCTGCGGATGTGACATCACTGAAGTGGAAACAGCTGCGAGCCGGGTGGGCGTGGTGGCGCATACCTGGAATCCTAGTACTTGGGAGGCTGAGACAGAGGGATCGCTGGTTTGAGGACAGCTTCAGCAACTTAGTGAGATCCTCAGCAACTTAGCAAGACCCTGTTTCAAAATAAAACAATAGAAAGGGCTGGGGGCATAGCTCAGAGGTAGAATGCTCCTGGGTTCAATCCCCAGTACCCAAACAAACAAACAAACAAACAAATAAACAAACCCCCACAAAACAAAAAGCAATGGAAAGAGTCTGACACCTAGTAGGAGCTTTAAACATTAGATCCCTTCCCTATGGGAGTTGGGAGGTTGACAACGACAGGCAAGACAAGTGCTACAGAGAAGGGCAAAGGAGAAAGGGGAGGAGAAAGTTTCAGTTCAAGTGGATTTGGGAAATCATGGCACTATCTGCTTTTTGCACACCTGGCTGCTGAGTTCTAGAGGAAAGAAAGGGGGAGAAGAAGAGCCGGGCCTGGTGGCGCACGCCTGTAATCCCAGTACTTGGGAGGCTGAGACTGGAAGATCACAGGTTCCAGGCCAGCCCCAGCAAATAGTGAGACTCTCATCAACCTAGTGAGACTCTGTTTCCAAATAAAAATAAAATCAGGCTGGGGGTGTAGCTCGAAGGTAGAATGCCTCTGGATTCAATCCCTAATACCAAAAAAAAGAAAAAAAAAATAAAGGAAAACCAGGTGACATGTGAAATTCAGGGTCCCTAGCATTAACTCATGATCTCTTCAGCCTCCAGACAGTGTTTTCTCCCCTCCTCCAACTCTGCTGCTTCCCCTTCCTCTCAGACCACCTCTTCCCCACCTTCAAAGAAAAAACAGAAGCCTCAAATTTGTCAGCCTCCAGCTACCACAGTAGGAACTCAGCTGTATTGACAACCATTTTTCTTTCCCATTAAAGTAGGGGATGCATCCCTCCCTGGTTTAAGATCATCTCTCACCATGGACACTTGCAACTCTTCTCCCTCCCTCCCTCCCTCCCTCCCTCCCTCCTTCCCTCCCTTCTCTCTTTGTTAGTTCCATGGAGTCTGCCCTCTGCCTCTAATGTAAATGGCTCTTTCCATCAGGAATGAAATATGTTCAAGTTTCTCTCATTTTTGAAAACAGCCTTGAAACAGTCTGCACTGCATGTCTCCTGCCCGAGTCTACTGGTCTACGCCGACATTCCCTTTACAGACATATTGGAAGAGTTGATTCACTGCCCAACTTCCCACTTCTTCCTTTCTAGTCATTTTCTGTCTCTGTCTCTCTCTCTCTCTCTTTTTTTTTTTTTGGTGGGCATTCTATCTCTGAGCTACAGTCCCAGCCCTATTTTATTTTTTATTTTGAAACAGGGTCCCACTAAGCTGCTGAGGCTAGCCTCAAACCAGTGATCCTCCTGTTTCAGCCTCTCAAGTACTGAGATTACAGGTGTGTGCCACCACACCCAGCTTCTTTTATTTTTTATAGTGCTGGGGATTGAACCCAGGGACATTCTACCTTCCAGGTACACCCCCAGCCCTATTTT
The DNA here is from genome assembly GCA_004027185.1 of Glis glis. Lineage (NCBI taxonomy): Eukaryota > Metazoa > Chordata > Mammalia > Rodentia > Gliridae > Glis > Glis glis. The sequence continues at coordinate 2,502 of PVJS01031037.1, read as the reverse complement.
TATTTTGAAACAGGGTCTTGCAAAGTTGCTGAGAGCCTGACTAAGTTGTTGAGGCTGGCTTTGAACCTGTGATCCTCCTGTCTCAGCCTCCCAAGTACTGGGATTCTAGGCATGTGCCACCATGCCAGACTGGCTCAACATATTTTTCTTGAGTGATCCCACATACCTCTATGTGAGTAGTTTAACCACTATGATTATATTATGACTCACAACCAGTTAATGACAGCCCGGATCTAAGTGTTGGACCCCAATACCCAAGTGTATGTCCACTGAACTGCTGGAACTCAACACGTCCTAAATTTAACCCATCAGTCCGCTTCTATCCCCACCCCTGCCCCCACTCCCAAACTATCTTCACCTCCTGTGTTCTCTACTTTGGTAAGTAGTACCACGGTGCACCTAGTTACCCAGGTCAGAAACCCAGGAGTCCTTCTTAACTTTACCCCCCTTCCAATCAATCTTTGAGTCCTGTCAATTCTCCCAAATTACTGGAATCCACCCACTTCTCCCCATTTCTACTGCCAATACCCTAGAGTCACGTCACTGTCATCAGTCATGAGGACTACAGAAACAATCTCCAGCTTGCTCTCTGTGTCTGCATTCTTGTTATCCTCCACTCTGTTTTTTGTTCTGCAGCCAGAATCTTTCTGAAATGCACACTGATAACATCGCTGCTCTGTTCAGAACCCGTCAGTGGGTCCCCTCTGCCCCTTGCTGACTTCCTAACAAGGTCAGCAAGGCCTTGTGTAACCTGGTTCTGCTCACTGCCAGCACTGGCATTCACCCCTGAATCTAGTCGCAGCTACTCCCGCAGGCCACGGGCTCTCTCACCCTGGAGCTTTTCCTCGGCTTTATTTTGCGGGGGGCAGGTACTGGAAGTTGAACTCAGGGAGTTCTACCTCTGAGCTTCACTCCCAGCATCATTTTCACTATTATTATTACTATCGTTGTTGTTATTTAAAACAGGGTCTCACTATGTTGCCAAGGATCTCATTAAGTTGCTGAGGCTGGTCTTGAATCTGTGATCCTCCTGTCTTAGCTTCCCAAGTTCTGGGATTACAGTCGTGTGCCACCATGCCTGGCTTTTCCTCTGCTCTTTTAGACTCCCCTCCTCCATTTCATGGGGCTCACTCCTAAAGAGCCTTCAGATCTCAATTCTGGAGTCACTCTCTCTAGAAGCTTCTTCTTTTTTTTTTTTTTTTTTGCAGTACTGGGGATTGAACCCAGGGGCATTCTACTTCTGCCCCCAGCCCTGTTTTTTATCTTTATTTTGAAACAGGGTCTCACTAGGTTGCGGAGGGCCTCCCTAAGTAGCTGAGGCTGGCCGTGAACTTGAGATCCTCCTGTCTCAGCCTCCCAAGTACTGGGATTGCAAGCGTGCGCCACCACGCCCAGCCTTAGAAGCTTCTTCTTGCCACTGTCTGACTGATTGGGGCCCCAGGTACACGGTCCACAGTGCTCTGCCCAGGAATGAGCTGGTTGGCGCTGCCCTGTATCTGCTGGCCTTTGTATTTATTTATTTATTTTTTCGCATTCTCAGCCCTCAGCCCAGTACCCAGCCCTCACGCCTGGCTTTTGACAGTCTTTTGACCAAAGTCAACTTGCTTAAACATGTTTGAAGTGATATTCTACCTGCAGAGTGGGGCCAAATAAACACTTGTTAAATGAAGTTATGATGAAACGAAGGGGGCAGTGGGAATTTATACTCTCGGTTGAGCAGGTTTAGTTACAACAAACTCCAAGACATTCCCCTGGTGACTGAACTGGTGGTGGCAGAAAGAGATCCACTGCTTTTGGAGACCGTTGGCCCAAATGGCTCCCGAAATACCAAGAAGAGTCTCAGAGGCCCCCAGACCACTGAGTGGACCCTTTTAGGACCGGCCCTATTTTTTATACTTTATTTTGAAACCGGGTCTCACGAGGTTGCAGAGGGCCTCACTAAGTAGAGGGGGGGGGGCTGAGGCTGGCCGTGAACCCGGATCCTCTGGTCTCCGCCTCCCAAAGTACTGGGATTACAAGCGCGTGCCACCACGCCCGGCGGGGGTTTGCCTTTTTAAAACCAGTCTTTATAAATAACTGAATGTTTCTGTCCATTACCTCTTTCTACACTTCTCATCCCCCCTGCCCTGCCCAGGCCAACTTTTCTCTACAATGTGCACTGCCTTACAGGAGATTGCCCAGCATTCCTCAGCCGATGCCAGGACTTCTTTTTTTTTTCTTTTTTTTGGGGTACTTGGGATTGCACCCAGGGGCATTCTACCTCTGAGCTATACCCCCAGTCCTTTTTTATTTTATATTTTGAAACAGGGTCTCACTGAGTTATGGAGGGCCTCGCAAAGTTGCTGAGGCTAACCACGAACCTGTGATCCTCCTGTCTCAGCCTCCTAAGTATTAGGATTCCAGGTGTGTGCCGCCATGCCCAGCTTTTTGACAGTCTTTTTTTTTTTTTTTTGGTACTGAGGATGGAACCCAGAGACATTCTACCTCCAAGTTATACCCCCA
>PVJS01031036.1:0-23689 GCA_004027185.1 Glis glis | reverse complement strand
TAAGTATATAAGAACATGGGAAAGATTAAATTGAGTTTGATATGTTCATAGTAGTTACCATGATACCCAAACAACAATAATTGTAATAAGAGCTAACATTTATTGAGACAATATTCTATATTCATGGAATTATGTTTATTTTCAATGGGAAAATTCCCAGAATATATATATTTCAGAACATATATGTATATATATATATGTGTGTGTGTGTGTGTGTGTGTGTGCGTGTGTGTGTTTGAGAGCTGTGAAGTATTTTGTGATGTAATACCATAGTAGTCAGAGTGTCTGGTTGACAGTGAGAGAAATCCCAAGCAAATTACCTTAAGCACAGGAGGATTGATATTGACTCAGAAGATGGCAGTCCTAGGGGAACAGCAGGAGGAAGAATTCCAGCGCTTCGCGGGCTCTGGTTCTCACTCTCTCCCACTCCACTCTTCCTTCTCACACAGGGTGTCTCCGTGTAACGGCAGAGTCAATTACCGTCACCTCTCTAGCCTTATATTTAGGGTCACAGTGAGAAGTGCCATCCTCTCCCACCTTCTTCCAACATGGAAAAGAGCTCTTCTGATTGGCCTTGCTTCTGTCACATGAATAAAGCCAGGGATGTGGGGACCTCTGATTGGTCAACCTGGAACATGTGCTCTTGGAGAAGTACAGGCAAAAACCACACAATTAAAACCCCACCAGAATTTCAGTTGCTGACAGAAGGGCTGTCCCTACTGCACAAAAGAGGAACAGAGAGCAAATTATGAATGACTGGGAGAAATCCAAACACTAGAGTCCATCTACATTAGGATCTCAATTAACACAAATATAGATTACATACACAGGACAAAAGAAAAAAACACAATCTTAATCATAGGTTCTTTCTGAATGATACATTCTGACCAATTTCTCATTCTTATCTTCAAAATTGACAATTTTACAGATTCAAGATATAAGAACAAAATATCATCGAGGACATGATTTTTTAAGATCTGGACAGTGCTGAGTCTCAAATATTAAGCACCAATTCTCCAGAATCCCAGTTTGACATCGTTGAACTCCCTCTTTCCATCACCATCATTCATAGGTTAGTGGTTGAGCGAACGTAGATTATAAACTTCAGCGTGTGGAATTAGAATGGTTTTGAGTAAATCCCAGGGTATCTCTTGTTAAATTTAGTAAGAAAAATCTAGGGCTTAACCAGTTTCAAATTTATAGTTTTCACAAACATTTTGAGGCAATACATATGCCTCAGACCTTCACACCCATAAATTGAGTGAAAATAGTGTCAGGTTGAGAAAATCTGAAGGAACAAAGTTGCCATTGTGGGTAATAAAGGGATCAATAGTTTCACTGATACTATCACATCATTTACTCAACGCCGGACTTTTCTTGCCCTAGGCCACTACAAACACTTGAGTGTCTGAGCTTACAGCAGCGCACATAATAGACACACACAAAACAGAAGTTCCTCAATAATCAAAAATCAAATTGTGAATCAAAAATACACAGAGATTTTTTTATATCTTATTTTGGAAAAATGAACTCAAGCCAGCCAGCTCTAGAATCACAGTAATCTCTTCACAATTGATTGAAGTTTTCTGCCAATACTTTTACTCATGCCTTCTTTAACTTTTTAAATTACACAAAAATTTAAAGGATTGTATTAGGTAGATATCTGCTATACTTTTTTCTATGAATCAATATGAAATAATAAGGCACAGATTTTTATCCAACTCTTAATTTTTTTATTTCTTATATCAGTCCCTCTCTGAAATGTAAAATAAAATGAAGATAGAATATGGAATGTGTAAGATTAGAAATTCTAGCTGGGTGTGGTGGTGCACACCAGTACTTGGGAGGCTGGACCGGAGGATCCAAAGTTGGCTAGCCTCAGCTACTTAGTCAGGCCCTCAGGAATTTAGTGAGATACTGTTTCAAAATAAAGAATAAAAAACATAGGGCTGGGGATGTAGCTCGGAGGTAGAATGTCCCTGGGTTCAATCCCTAGTCCCCCCCCAAAAAAAAGATTAGAAATTTTGATAGATTTTACTGGGAAAAAGATAATAAATATGGTGGGACAATGGGCTCTATATAAAGAAAAAGCAAGCCAGTAGTCATGGCCTACTTCTCTGTAAGCCCAGTCCTTGTGAGGCTGAGGCAGGAGGATTGCAGGTTATTTGACAGCCTCAGTAATTTAGCAAGTCCCTCAGTAACACAGTGAGACTCTGTTTCAAAATAAAAAATAAAATAGAGCTGGGGTGTAGCTCAGAAGTAGAATGCCCCTGGCTTCAATCCCCAGTACCACCACCACCACCACCAAAAAAAAAAAGTAATATAGATTCCCATATTCAAATCACACAACACACACACACACACACACACACACACACACACACACACCTTACACACACACCCAAATACATACTCCTCAAATAATGTGGCTTGGAGATCTAAGCAATTTTTAAAAAGAACATTGTATTAAAAACAAAGCAGACATGAAAGATATTATTATAAGACAGAATAACTCAGGCATGAAAGATATTATTGAAAGATTGAGTCACATCCTTCTCTGTAGAAGAACATGCAAAAGCACACCAAAAACCACAACAGAGACAAAAAATTCAAATGGCAAAAAAACCAAACACACACACACACACACAAGACTAAATGCCGGCCAATGACATATAAGCGCTCACTTGCAGGACCCCCAGGAAAGTTCCTTCAAACACAGGGAGGTCTTTATCTCCAGAATTCTTTACATGAGAAAGAACTTCCATCTTGTTTAAGCTGCTAAAACTTTGTTTTCCATTTAATTTTCTAATTAATTGTTGTCTGACCCGGGCGTGGTGGCGCATGCTTGTAATCCTGGTACTTGGGAGGTTGAGACAGGAGGATTGCAGGTTTGAAACCAGCCTCAGCAATTTAGTGAGGACCTCTGCAAGTTACTGAGACCTTGCTTCCAAATAAGAAATAAAATCGGGCTGGGGGTGTAGCTCAGAGGTAGAACACCCCTGCCTTCAATCCCCAGTACCACAAAAAGAAATAAATAAATAAAATAAAATAAAAATTTAAAAAATAAATTGTCGTCTGTAATCCCAACACGTACACAATAATTATCACATGGAAAGCAAGCGATAATTATCGGACAGAGAACATTGAAAGTGAAGACGTTGGTGTCACATTTCCCGAGTTCTGCGTTAGCAACCTGGGGATGATGGATCTCGCCCCTTCTACTTAGGGAGGATGCTCCACTGAAAGTCAGATGCCATTTCTTCCCTCAAAGTCAAGGGTGTGAATTTGAATGATTCAATTTTTCTCTAAGTTTTGAGATGTTTCAAAGAATTGAGGCAAAGAAAACATAACTACAGTGCAGTGTTTGGTTTAGGAACTGCTTGAACTTGTTTCATTTGGGCCATTTTTAATCACTTATTGCTCTCTTTGTGTATGAAAGCATAATTAGAGGAAGTTAGTATCTGTTCCTTCCTGAGCTCCTAACGGGAAACATGGCACCTGTTAGGGTTTGGATGGGACGTGTCCCCCAAAGCCTCGTGAGTTGAAGCCTTGGTTCCCATTGCAGCCATGTTCACAGGCGGGTTTTTTTTTTTTCGGTACCGGGGATTGAACGCAGGGGCGTTCTACCTCCGCGCTACACCCCCGGCCCTATTTTTTTTTATACTTTATTTTGAAACCGGGTCTCACGAAGTTCCAGAGGGCCTCACTAGGTAGAGAGAGAGAAAGAGAGAGAGAGGGAGAGAGAGAGAGAGAGAGAGAGAGAGAGAGAGAGAGAGAGCTGAGGCTGGCCCTGAACCCAGATCCTCCGGTCTCTGCCTCCCAAAGTACTGGGATTACAAGTGTGCGCCACCACGCCCGGCCACAGGCGGGTTTTGAGAAGTGATCAGATCCTGAGGGCTCTGACCTCATTAGTAGATGAGTCCATTTGATGGATTAATCATCTGAATGGACTCTTGGGAGGCTGTGGGAACTGCAGGAGGTGGAGCCTAGTTGATGGGGGTGAGTCCTGGCGGGGCCTGCCCTTGGGGACTGTACCTTGATCCCTGCTCCTTCCTGTCTCTCTTTCTGGCTGTCATGAGCTGAGCAGCTGTCCTCCACCACACCCTTCTGCTGTGATGCTCTCTCACCTCAGGCCCAAAGCAACGGAGCCAGCTGACCATAGACTGAAACTTCTAAAACCATGGGGAATATTGGGTATTTTCTTCTCTAAGTTTTTTTATGTCAGATATTTTGGTCACAGTGACAAAATCTGACTAACGCAGTACTTTTCAAGGAGGGATCCTGGGAGCTCTAACATACACTGATGTGAGAGGGGTGGTATGTGGTTTTTTATGCTCACACTCAGTCTCTACTCAGTTAGCTCCAGTGTGCACTGGTCTTCTAGTGCTGACCTTTCCTCCCTCTGAATCTTTAAAGTTTGAGAAGAAGCCAGGCATGGTGACTCATGCCTGTAATCCCAGTTTTGGGGAGGCTGAGACAGGAGGATTGTAGGTGTAAGACCAGCCTCAGCAACTGAGTGAGATTCATGGCAACCTAGCGAGCCCCTGTTTCAAAAACAAAAAAATTTAAAAAGTGCTGGAGCTGTAGGTCAAAGGGAGAATGGACTGGTTTCACTCCCTAGTAACACAATTAAATAATTAATTAATTAATAAAGTTTAAGAAGAGGGACTAATCAGTTCCAGATATGCATAACCTCAAGAAATGCCTATAATTTTCATTCCTTTTTTTTTTGTGTGTGTGTGTGTGTGTGTGTATGGCACTGGAGATTGAACCCAAGGGAATTTTGCCTCCGAGCTACAGACCAGACCTATTTTATCTTTAATTTGAAACAGGGTCTCACTAGCTTGGTGAGTCTCACTACTTGATATGGCTAATCTTTGTTCTTGATTTTTTCTTATTCCCTATAAATTCTGCACAATGATCCCTGCATTTATCAGCTCTTGTTTCACTAACTTCACACGCACCTCATGAATACAACTCTAGTATGGTATGTCTTTGCTACCAGAGAAACAAAAGGAAGTTCATTTAGTTCCATAAGCTTTAAGGGTGTTGGTTTATAACTTTAAGATTAAAATACTTCATACATGGTTTTAATATTAAAAAATAATAGAATTGGACTGGTTTTCAGAAAATGTGGAGTAACATTGATCTGATATCCTTTCTGACTGAACACAATTAAAAAAATTTAAACCTGGCAAGATGCAGAAAAATAATTTTTTTTTTTTTTTGCGGTACCGGGGATTGAACGCAGGGGCGTTCTACCTCTGCGCTACGCCCCCGGCCCTATTTTTTTATACTTTATTTTGAAACTGGGTCTCACGAAGTTGCGGAGGGCCTCACTAAGTAGAGAGGGAGAGAGAAACAGGGAGAGAGAAACAGGGAGAGAGATAGAAAGAGAGAGAGAGCACGTGCGCGAGCTGAGGTTGGCCACGAACCCAGATCCTCCGGTCTCCGCCTCCCAAAGTACTGGGATTACAAGCGTGCGCCACCACGCCAGGCTCAGAAAAATAATTTTAAGTACAGTTGGTCAGGTTACAAAACAGTGATGACTAGGAAAAAAAAGAAAAAACGACATGAGCTCTATTATCAACTCATCGGTGGTGTCAGGGCAGAATGAGGCTGAGTTCATTCTCAGGATGGCATGTGCACCAGTTCCCTGGGTGAGGGAAGGTGCTACATGAACTAGGTTTTCCATCTGGAGCAGTGCAATGATGTGCACGCCTTGACAGCTCCCAACAGGGCTGGAGACCCAAGGGTGCAGGATTCCCCAGTAGCCATAACTTCAGGTGTCCATGGGGCCAATGTGGTCTCTTGGGGGCTTCCTGATAACCTTTTCCCCATCATAAGAGGACTTTCTCTGGTTCAAACTGGTCTGGGTTGGCACAGGAGGTCAGTAAACAAAGGCACTTTTTTCCCTTCTTTTTTTTTTGTACTGGGAATTGAACCCATGGGCATTCTACCACTGAGCCCTACCTCCGTCCCTTTTTTATTTTTGTTTGTTGAAATGGGTTCTCATTAAGTTGCTGAGGGTCTCACTAAATTGCTGAGGCTGTCCTTAAACCTAGAACTCTCCTGTCTTAGCCTTCAAAGTGCTGGGATTACATATGTGTACCACCACGCCCCGTTAATTTGTTCCTTTCTTTACCAGACCATCTGGAGTCCACAATTTTTCAGTTTCATCTACACTATACTTTAACATTCTCGTCCAAATATTCCAGCCAAATATTCGTTGTTTGTTCTTTTTTTTTTGCGGTACTGGGGATTGAACCCAGAGACATTCTACCTCCATGTTACTCCCCCAGCCCTATTTTTTGTTCTTTATTTTGAAACAGGGTCTCATGAAGTTGCGGAGGGCCTCACTAAGTAGCTGAGGCTGGACGCGAACCCAGATCCTCTGGTGTCAGCCTCCCGAGTACTGGGATTACAAGCGTGCACCACCATGCCTGGCTCTGTTCGTTATTTTTATCTTTTTTCAGTGGGGGAGGAGGTGGAACATGTCTGGTGTCTCTAGTCAGCCATGTTTCTGAAAACTCTGACGCAACCTTCTTAACATGATGTACTTTGGCTTGGAAAGGATTAGAATATTTTTAACTTTTCTACACCTTTGTTAATATATTGATACAATATTTGAGTCTTCTCATATGGTTTAAATATGTGTTCATAAAATGATATCTTTTTCAAGAACAATTATTTTCACTGATGCAAAATGCCTGCTACAGATCGTAATTGGCCAAGTCAGTCTTCCACAACCAAAGAATCTTTCATATTAAGGTTATTTGTCTGTCAGAAAGCCCAACATAATTCTCAATTTGGTTCATGGAAAAGCCAGGAGAGCCAGGCTGTGAGTTTATTGTTACGTGCAAGTAGAAGTAATTGACAAGGACAAACAGAAGATAGACCTGCCCTTTTCCCGCCAAGGCCAGAAGAGGATGGTAAAAAGGGGGGAGAGAGAACAAGAGAGCAAAGCCATCAGCCATTTCTTCTGGTGAGGGATGGAGAATGTTTCATTAGGTAAACTGAGGACGACATCAAGGATGGAATCCTGAGACTATACCCTCATCAGAGCAAATGAAGTGGACAGTCAGAGGATTATGCAACAGTCCTATTTTATTTCTTATTTTAATTTTTTGTAGTGCTGGGAATTGAACCCAGGGGCTTTCTACCCCAGAGTTACACCACCCTGCCCTATTTTTATTTTTATTTTGAAAAAGGATCTTACTGGGTTGATGAGAGTCTCACTACTTGCTGAGGCTGTCCTTGAACCTGAGATCCTCCTATCTCAGCCTCCCAAGTACTGGGATTACAGGTATGTGCCAGCAGGCCAGGCTTATTTTTTTAATTTTGAAACAAGGTCTCACTAAGTAGTTGAGGGCCTTGCTAATATTCTAAGGATGGTCATGAACCTGGGATCCTCCTGTCTCAGCTTCCCAAGTACTTGGATTACAGGTATGTGCCACCATGCCCGGCCCCATGTATCCTTAATTATGTATTAAGAACAGTCATTGCCACTAAGTTCCAGGAAGTGTGATGCCAGCTGAAGAAATGTAAGCCAATTCCTAACTATGTCCTCTTCGGGCTTCATCAAATCTATTTTTCCCCATTCCTGTGTACTAGGATGCAGAACATGGTGAGATGGCTCAAACCAACTAGACCAAGGTAATACCTTAGAGCTGGGAAGCAGTGAAGTCACGCATTGATGAACCCTAGTTGCTTAATGATCACAGAACAGAGCCACCTTCCCATTATGGACAAATGGCTTTGCCCTGGATTGTTATGTAAGGGAGAAATAAACTTCTGTCTGTCCGAGCTACTGCATTTGGAAATCTTGTTGAATCAGGTGTGTCTGCATCTTAATTACTACAGAAGGCTAGTCCTGGTCACACTACAGGACTAATAGTGTGAGATCTACACTTACTTGTTTGTTGAATTTTTTCACTGTAACCTACTCCAAAATGCTGGGGTTATAACTTTAACAAATCAGTTGCTAATAGACTTTCAATATCTATTTTTCTAAAAATATGATCCAATATCTTAGGGTGGGATAGATTTTGGCAACTATATCCCTTGAGTCTCTCATGCCCTACCAAAGATTAACAAGAGGACACATGTACCGTTGGAACACAGGCCTAAGCCTTCTTCCTCTGCCCTCCCAGAGGTATCCCTTGTGACCTTCACACCCCCAGTACACAAAGGTAGAGAAGGTATGAGGGTGTAAATATTGGGCAGCAGTCACTGATGCATTAGTTACCAGGTGCTAGTAATGTCCCTTAAAATTTCCCTTTGTTGACCTTGTTTCTACCATGAACACCTCCTTAGAGGCTTTTCATGTTTAGCTCTTGTTTTCTGTTTAATATCTCTCTCTCTCTCTCTCTCTCTCTCTCTCTCTCTCTCTCCATGGATTGACCCAAAGCATTCTACCTCTGAGCTACACCGCCAGCTCAGTAACTTGCTGAGTGTCTCGCTAAGTTCCTGAGGCTTCCCTGAACCTGTGATCCTCCTGTCTCAGCCTCCCAAGTGCTGGGATTACAAAAGTGCACTACCACGCTTGCCCTGCTTAGCCCTTGTTTTCATCTTCTGTCCTCTCTCTCAATGGAGGGAGATCCCTCTTTCTCTTACTTTTGCTTTCCCTTTGAAGTTCTTCCCATGTACATGGGCAGCTCCATGTAAATTGACCCCCTCTGCTTAGAAGTACTCTCTCTAGTTTGATGCTTGCTGAACAGATTCCTTGATAAATATTGATAATAGGTTTTGCTTCGTGGAAACCCAAAAAATGCTGTTGTTCCCTTTATATACTTCTTTCCTGGATAATGAACAATGTTAACTCTGGAGAATAAGGGTAAAATAAGTTATTAAATGTTTCTGACTTTCAAGATTCCTTACTTAGACCTTATTCTTTTTTAAATTTTTCATACTCCTATTGGTGCAATGTGACTATATATCAGAATGAGATCCTTACTTATATTCAAGTTATTTATTCATTCAAAAAACACTTGCTGTGTGTTTGTAATTGCAGGCATTGTTCAAGGCATTGAGGATGAAATCAGAATGAGGTAAAGCTAAAATAATATTTTGTGTGTGTGATATTGGGGAGTGAACCCAAGGGTGTTCTATCTCAGAGCTACACCCCAGCCCTATTTATTTTTTATTTAAAAACAGGATCTCACTAAGTTGCTGAGGGCCTCAACAAGTTGCTGAGGCTGGCTTCAAGGTAGTACTATACTACTGCATATATAGAAGTGGTAAATTGCTTGAACCTGCATATAATGAATGTATTTTAATTAAAGAGGGAAAGAATGCAATCTTTGACAAATAATGCCAAATATTTGGTATATCAAAATAAGGGCGAAGCATGAAAGAACATTCACATATGTACTTATTACTGTGAATGTTCTTGTTCCTTTGAAGTTTACAATCTAGTAGCTAGAGAACAATGTAACCTCAGAGTCAGTCTAATGGAAATTATGGTCCTGAATTCAAACCCTCTTTCGTTTAAGGCCCAATTTACCTTTCATTTGATATGATTAGATGCCTCCTGAGAGGCTCTAAGTTGCTGGAGGTATTTACTTTGATCACTTAAGAAGAATTAGGTACTGTGTAATAGTTCTTGTTATCTTCCAACCATAGTGACTAAGGTAGAAAATTTATCCTCACAGTCAAAGCAACATGATTGCACCAGATGTGACACGTAATGGACAAGCCATTTCTTTCCGGTGTCTCTACAAATATAGTAGTTCCCAGATGCCATGATCTAATTTCACAGACAAGGGGAGAATATCCCTTTTTAGGGGAGAGAAGAAAAAAGGGTGGATAAAACATGGGATTTCATTATTGATCCTTATTTGCTGTATGACCAGGACATGTGATTAAGCCTATTTCTGGTGAAGAGTAGACAAAAATATGACCCCTTCACTTATGACACAATGGTCATGTGACCAACAGCAAACATGTGTACTAAAACACTTTTGACAATTTGTATTATACAGAAAATATAGTATGAGGTATTATGACTACCATATATATAACAGTGTTAGAATAAATATTCTTAATTCAACTTTGTGTCAGAAATATGCAGAAACAAATGAATAGGATTAATTAGGTATCAACAATTTTCTTCAATAAGGAGAAACACAGGGATAGTTTATTAGCTTTTATTTTACTCTCATTGAAAATACTATACTAGAATAGGGGAAAGAGGAGCAACCATGCTCCCTGTGTATTGGACCAGACTTTGCTCCTCCTTAATTATTAAATAACATCACACACACATTAGAAATTTTCAGAAAAGATGCCTGTTGGGCTTATTTTGGTTAGGAAACAAAATGCTTCCCTTTGGAAATACTTCGCTAAATTTTTTCATTGAATTCAGGGTGCAATTTGAAACTAATATCGCATCACTATTTCACACCCCTTTGGAGAGTTATTATTTAAAAATCCCAGAGGAGAGATTAAAGATGGCAGAATAGAGGAAGGCAGCAGGTTTTGGTAGCTCTAAGACTCAGAACTTAACCAACAGGAATGGTTTGTTGGCAAGAAAGTAGTTTGAACTCAACAGAAGAAAGACAGTTGAAATGGAGTAGAATTTGAAGAAGCACAAGGAGTAGAGGATGAAAGGAACCCCAAGTGTCTCATCTGGTGAGCAGATTGCAGAGGCAGGAGCCATCTTGGGGAACCCAAAAGGGAGCTGGCAGCTGCCTGAATCTGGCAAGTCTTGGAGGTGAACTTCAGTAAAGAAGAAGCTAAATCCTGTTAAACCAGTGATTGCAGAGAACCAACGTGTAAAAGAAACCACATTCTTCTCTCCATACTCAAATACCTCAAGACCATAAACCTCCAGACCATCCAGCCAAATTACCCAGTGAACTACTGCAGCTGCCACTGAACTTGTTGGGACTAAGAAACAACAGAACCTTCCTACAGGGACCTGAGTGACTGAAATTGGCCTCATCAAGATAATTGCAAATTCCTAGGCCACCCAGCAAAGTCCTGTGGATGCAGCTGAATTCATTGGGACCAAGAAACTACAGACCCTTCCTGCAGGGAACTGAGTGGCTACAACCAGCCTCTTCAAGCCCATGAATTTATAAACTGCCCCAGCCAGAGCTTGCATGGCTACAGGGACTCATGTAGTAATGACCAAATTTGTGGGGTCTGTGAGTGTGCAGATCATCCCTGCAGAGGTGAGAGCAGGTGTTACAGTTGGACTCAGCAGAGACATGAATTAATAGATAATCCCTAAGGACACTGAGGTGGGTCTCACTGTTAGCAGCCTGTCCTGCACCTGCGGGATCTTGAGCAATCACTGGATCATCAGCAGTGGTGTCTTTGGGGCAAAATAACTCAGGTAACTGTGTGGCAGGCTTGGAAGGCAATAAAGGCTTCCCTGGCAGAGTTTGGGCACCATGAGTTCAAAGGCCTGCGAAGTGGCAGGCAAAGTCTCATGTGATTGCAGCTGCCAGAGCAGCATTGGTGTCCTTGGAGCTAAATAACTCAGCCATCCATGCCCCAGGCTCAGAATGGTAAAATATCTCCCCAACAGAGTTTGGGTCCCACGAGCAGAGAGGTCAGGGGCTAGCACGGTTTCATGTGATTGCAGCCGACAGAGCAGCAGCAGTGTCCCTGGGCAATTTAACTCAAGCAGCCAATTCACAGGCAGGGAATGTCACAAATCTTGGCCCACAAAGTTTGTTCCTGGTGATCACAGATGTGAGTGACTGACAGAGTTTCACATGATTGCAATCAGCAGAGCAGCAGTGGTGTCTTTGAGGCATTAAAGTGCAGCCAGTTGGGCTGCAGGCTTGGAACATCATAATCTCTGGCCCTGCTGAGTTAGTCAAGGCCCAGTGACCACAGAGGCCAAAGGCCAGTGGTCCCCATGGTTTCACGCCATTGAAACCAGCAGAGCAGCAGTGTTGTACCTGGGGCATTAAAGCTCAGTCAGCTGGGCTGCAGTCTCAAAACATTATAGTTTCTGGTCCTGATGAGATTGGGACTGGAGAGCATGGAGGCCTACAGCCAATCAGAGACTGCTGCTTGCCTACACTGGCAAAGTACTATATCCTATTAAAGAGGTTCTGGCTAGGGAGTAGTGGGGACACACAAGAGACTCCGGTTGATAATGAAGAACCCTCAGTGGGGCAAGGGAAGTGGTACAAGGGAAGGGGAAGGGCAAGAAAGAAGCGAATCAGTGGAATTACTCTCATGAACAATATGTATGTGTGAGAATAAACCAACATCATTCTTGGTACTTCATACGGGTGGGGGGAGACGGGTGGGACACTAACAGCTGTGTGCATGTATGTTAATATCAAATTGATATTCACTGTGATGTAAGACTCCAATGCACCAATAAAAGCACAAAAAAACAAAAAAATAAAGAGGTTCTGGGGGACTAGCTCAAAATTCTCATATGAGACAGATTCATTGAGACAAATATAGACCACCCAGCACAGGTTTTATTATAATGGGTCAACAAATGAACACAGGACTCCTACACAAAGAGGAAAAGGATGCCAACACAACAGAGATATAGACCTAAGAATCCTGAAAACATGAGAATAAAGACCCATGAGAAACAATAATGTCCCATAACTCCACACCAATGGAGATCGACAATACAGAGCTGCAGAAAATGCCAGTAGGAGAATTCAGAATTTTGATATTCAGTATGGTCCAAGACATTAAAAATGATACCAGAGAGTGTACAGATATGAAAGAACATATCAATAAAGAAATTGAGGCCCTAAATAAGAACCAAAAAGAGTCCTTGAACAAAATGAAGGAGTCAATAAATGAAATAAAGTCCTCAATAGAAACCATCACTGGCAGACTAGACCACATGTAAAATAGAGCCTCACTCTTAGAAGACAGCTTATTCAAAACTGACCACACAGTCAACAATATAGAGAAGACCATAAGACAACACAAACTGAATATTCAAGACTTTTGGGGTAATATGAACTGCCTAACTTGTGAATAATAGGCATTGAAGAAGGTCTAGAAGCACAGACCAAGGGCATTAGAAATATTTTCAGAGAATTAGCCAAACATGAAAAATGAGATGGTCATCAAGGTATAGGAGACAATCAGAACCCCAATAAAACAAGGTCAAAGAAGAAATTCTCCATGCCACATAATAATCAAAATGACTAACAGAGACCAATGAAAGAATTTTAAATGCATCAAGAACAAAAGGAGGGAGCCGGGCGTGGTGGCGCACACTTGTAATCCCAGTACTTTGGGAGGCAGAGACCGGAGGATCCAGGTTCGTGGCCAGCCTCAGCTCTCTCACTCTCTCTCTCCCTGTCTCTCTCTCTCTCTCTCTCTCTCTCTCTGTCTCTCTCTCTCTCCCTCTGTCTCTCTCCTTAGCGAGGCCCTCCGCAACTTTGTGAGACCCGGTTTCAAAATAAAGCATAAAAAATAAGGCTGGGGGCATAGCGCGGAGGTAGAACGCCCCTGCGTTCAATCCCCGATACCGCAAAAAAAAAAAAAAAAGAGAAAAGAACAAAAGGAGGGTGACATTCAGGGGAAAAACAATAAGAGTCACTCCAGACTTCCCATCCCAAATAATGAAAGCTAGGAGAGCTTGGTATAATGGGTCAACAAATGGACACAGGACTCCTAAACAAAGAGGAAAAGGATGCCAACACAACAGAGATATAGACCTAAGAATCCTGAAAACATGAGAATAAAGACCCATGAGAAACAATAATGTCCCACAACTTCAATCCCTGAACAAAAACAAATTCCAACCAAGACTGCTATAGCAAGCAAAGATATTCTTCAAAATTAAAGAAGAAGCCGGGCGTGGTGGTGCACGCTTGTAATTCCAGTACTTGGGAGACTGAGGCAAGAGGATCACAGGTTCTCGGCCAGCCTCAGCTACTTAGTGAGGTCCTCCGTAACTTAGTGAGATTCTGTTTCAAAGTAAAGAATAAATATAGGGATGGGGGTATAGCTCAGAGGTAGAATGCCCTGGGTTCAATACCCAGTATCAAAAAAAAAATTGAAGAAGAAATAGAAACCTTCCTAGACAAACAGAATCTAAAAGAATTCATGAATACCAAGCCAACACTAGATAAAATACTTAAAGAAATAAAACAGAAAGAAGAAACAAAAAATAAACACCAGAGCAATGGAAGGGATGAATTCCAACAGATGAGCAACTAAGTGAAGGAGAAATAACACTATATCAAACAGAAAATATAACTTAAAATGACGGGAAATAAAAATCTTCTTTCAATAATAACATTGCATGTCAAAGGTCTAAACTCCCAGGTTAAAAGGTATAGACTGGCAATGTGGATAAAAGACCATAATCTAACTATGTGCTGCTTTCAAGAAACTCACCTTATAGGCAAAGATATTCATAAGCTAAAGATGTAAGGATGGAAAAAGATATTCCATGCAAATGAGACTGAAAATAAGCAAGGGTAACAACTCTCATATTGAACAAAACAGACTTTAAGCCAAAACTTATCAGAACAGACAAAGTGGGCCATTTCCTACTGATAAAAAGAACAATCCAACAAGAAGATATAATGAGAGCCGGGCGTAGTGGCGCACGCTTGTAATCCCAGTACTTTGGGAGGCGGAGACCGGAGGATCCGGGTTCGCGGCCAGCCTCAGCTAGCTCTCTCTCTCTCTCTCCCTGTCTCTCTCTCTCTCTCTACCTAGTGAGGCCCTCCACAACTTCGTGAGACCCGGTTTCAAAATAAAGTATAAAAAATAGGGCCGGGGTTGTAGCGCGGAGGTAGAACGCCCCTGCGTTCAATCCCTGGTACCGCAAAATAAATAAATAAATAAATAAATAAATAAATAAAAGAAGATATAATGATAGTAAACATTTATTCCTCAAAGGTGGGCTCACCCACTTTTATAAAACAAAATCTTCAGGACATTAAGACTCAGACAGACACCAATACAATGACATTGGGAGACGTCAACATACCTCTCACACCACTAGATCTGTATTCCAGACAAAAGATCGTAAAGACTTTTCAGACCTAAAGAACATGATAAACCAAATGGACCTAAAAGACATAGACAGAATATTCTATCCAACAACACAGAATATACATTCTTCTCAGCTGCTCGTGGCAGCTTTTCCAAAATAGATCGATATTCTTGGCCACAAAGCAAATACCAGCAAACTAAAAAAAAAATGTAGTGCAATTCCTTGCATCTTGTCTGATCAAAATGGAATAAGAGTAAAAATCAACAAAGGAACACCCAAAGAAATTACTTAAATACATGGAGACTGAATTATGCACTTTCAAATGAGAACTGGATCATAGAAGAAATAAGGAGAGAAATTAAAAAACTTCTAAAATTAAATGAAAATGAGCCGGGTGTGGTGGCGCGCACTTGGGAGGCTGAGACAGGAGGATTGCAGGTTCACCGCCAGCCTCAGCTACTTAGTGAGGCCCTCTGCAACTTAGTGAAAGCCTGTTTCAAAATAAAGAATAAAAATAGCACTGGGAGTATATCTGAGAGGTAAAATGCCCCTGGGTTCAATCCCCAGTACTGCAAAAAAGAATTAAAATAGACACACAGCATACCAAAATCTGTGGGACACATTGAAGGCTGTTCTAAGAGGAAAATTTATAGCATTGAGTGCCCACATAAGAAAAACAGAAAGTCACCAAATTAACAACCTAATGCTATACCTCAAGGTACTCAAAAAAAAAAAAAAAAAACCAGGAAGAGACTAATCCCAAAGCCAATAGAAGGCAGGAAATAATTAAAATCAGAACAGAAATCAATGAAATAGAGAACAAAAAATACAAAAGATCAACAAAACAAAAAGCTGGGTGTTTCAAAAAGCTAAACAAGGTTGATAAACCCTTAAGCAACCTAACCAAAAGAAAGAGTGAATCAATCGAAATTACTAAAATAAGAAATGAAAAAGGACACAAAACCACAGATAGTGGGGAAATATAGAAGATCATCAGAAACTATTTTGAAAATTTATACTTCGATAAGCTGGAAAACATAGAAGAAATCGAAATCAACAGATTTCTATACACATGCAACCTACCTAAATTGAACCAAGAAATTATAGAGAACTTAAAGTGACCAATAGCAAGCAAAGAGAGAGAAACAGCAATAAAAAGCCTTCCATCAAAGAAAAGTCCTGGTCCATATGGAGTCTAAGATGAATTCTACAAAACCATTATAAAAGAACTGAACCCAATTCTTTTTTTTTTTTGTGGTACCAAGGATTGAACCCAGGGGCATTCAACCTCCAGGCTACACCCCCTGACCTATTTTTCATTCTTTGTTTTGAAACAGGGTCTCACTAAGTTGCAGAGGGCCTCACTAAGTAGCTGAGGCTGGCCGTGAACCCGGATACTCTGGTCTCAGCCTCCCAAGTACTGTAATTACAAGCGTGCGCCACCACGCCGGCTTGAACCCAATTCTTCATAAATTATTCAATGAAATAGAAAGAGATAGAATTTTTCCAGACTCCTTCTATGAAGTGAGTACCACCTTAATACCAAAACCAAATAAAGATACCTCAAGAAAGGAAAATTATGTATTGGGCTATGTTCAAGCCCGATATCCTTGAACATAGATTCAAAATTTCTAAAAAAAAATACTAGCGATATGCATTCAAAACCATATCAAGAAAATTATACACCATGACCAAGTTTGTTTCATTCCAGGGACGCAAGGCTGGTTCAACATATGCAAATCAAATATGTAATTCACCACATAAATAGAATTCAGGACAAAAATCACATGATCATCTCAACAGATGCTGAAAAAGCATTTGACAAAATCTGACACCCATTCATGTTAAAAAAACACTTTAACAGAAAAAATTAGAATAGAAGGAACTTATCTCAACATCATAAAGGCAATGTACGACAAACCCAAAGCAACTCATATTGAATGGGAAAAACTGCAAGAATCCCTTTAAAACCAGGAACAAGACAAAGATCCCCAATATCACCACTCTGTTTCAATACAGTACTCTAAACTCTAACTAGAGCAATAAAGCAAGAGAAGCAAATCAAAGAAACACAAATACCTAAAGAACAACTGAAATTATCTCTATTTGCAGATGACATGATCTTATACTTAGAAGACCCAAAAAACTCAACCAAAAGACTTCTAAAGCTGATTAACAAATTCAGCCAAGTAGCAGGATACAAAATAAACCTAAAAGAAAATCAGTAGCTTTTCTATATGCAAACCATGAATCCACTGAAAATGAAATCCAGCCCGTGTGCCAGAATCTGCCCATGTGCAGAACTTCCTTGACTCAAGGATAGAAGGTTGAGTTTTAGAGGGTATCATGAAGATTCCCTCTAAAAGGTTGATGGTAATTTATTCACTTTAGACATGAAAACTAAAAGCCATGTTCCTCCAAATGGAGATTCATGTTGTATTAGTCAGGGCTCTTCGAACAAAGAGAACCAATATGATATCTATCTATCATCTATGTATCTATCTAAATATATAGAAGGATATTTATTACGAGGGATTGACCTACACAATTATGGAGGCTGAGAAGTTCCACGATCTGCTGTTTGCAAGCTGGAGACCCAGGAAAGCTGATGATGTAGTTTCAGTCCAAACCCAAAGTCCTGAGAATCAGGAGCCAGTGACTTAAGTCCCAGTCTGAATCCAAAGGCCCAAGAACTAGGAGTGCCAATGTCTAATGGCAGAAGAAGATGGGTGTCCCAACTAAAGCCCAGAGAGATGACTCACCCTTCCTCCGCTCTTTTTTTTTTTTATCAACAGATTGGATGGTACCCGAATACACAGGTGAGAGTCATCTTCTCCACTGAGTCTATGAATTCAATGCTAATCTCTCCCAGAAACATCTTCATATCTTCATCCAGAAATAGTTTTTAACCAGATATCTGGAAATCCTTAGCTTAGTGAAAATTGACTTTTTTTCCTCTCACGTTATAGTGGTATAATTAGAATTTAGTATGACACAGTTATTTATTGCTGAGTGAGCAAACCCCTGGCCTCTGAGAGAGGACTACAAGCTCCAGGGCTCCCCCCACTGCCTGACCAAGCTGCCAGCCCTTGGGAGCTGATCCTCTTATCAACACCAGCTGCACCATCCCTACTCCCTCTGGCTCAGGTGAGTACTAGATCCTCTTTGCAGACTTCCTATCCCCTGTGGGCCCATCCCGACCCCCTAATCTACCCTCCTACCGGCTCCACTCTTCTCTAGATGGCTCGGGTTCCAGGATCCAAGGCATACCTTGGGTCTCCCAACCTACAGGGATCTCTGTTCTGCCTCTCTCTAGACTTTTCCACCCATGGTGAGTTTGGGAATGTAGAAAGGACCCTTTGGTCTTTATTCTCCACTATCACAATTTTTTTTTTTACTCTTAAAGAGTAGAGGTGGAAGATAAAACTATAGATGGGAGAAATGCAAAAGCAAACTGTAACAATGGCTGGTGAATCCAAGGGCGATACCCCACCATCCATAAACACAGACACCACAAAAGCTCTGTTCTCTCCTGTGTATGAAGGGGGGCTCTGTGCCCTCATACTCTGGGGTTTCTTCCCCATCTGGGTCATGCTCCCCACTCTCCTCCTAGAAGCAACCCTTTGCCCCCACTCCACTCCACAGTCACAGCCCCTTGCCTGGGTCTTCCCTCCATTCCTCACCTTCCCGCCGTGACCCCTTGTCTTCCCAGTCGGTGGGCTCCTCATCCCCACTGGGCTCCTGGAGGCTGACAGCCAGCACCAGGGCCTTCAGGAGGTCAAAGAGGTAGGCAAAGTGCAGGGGGTGGGCAGTAAATAAGCTCAGCGCAGCATGGATCCCGTACAGGGCAGCCAGGAAGGTCAGTAGCCCATGGAGCCAGAGGCCCAGTGGTCCTCGCAGGCCCAATCCATTCAAAGCCACCCACAGCAGCTGAGAACACAGCACCATCAGGGCCGAAGCCAGCAGCTCCAGCAGGTGCAGGGTCAAGTTGGTGGAGATCTGCAGACACACCTCTGGGCCCCCCAGGTACTCTGGAGAAGCACCCGGTTCCCCCCACAGCCAGCTGGCCAGGTTTCTCCACTGGGGCTTCTGGCCCAGGGGCACCCAGTTCCCCTTCAGGGGACACCCTGGGTCTCATAGTGGCACCCCAGTTTTGGAATGGCCCCACCCGCCTCCAATCTCCCAGACTCTTGAGTGCTAGAGACAGTCTTGTCCCACTTGAAGGAATCCATTCTTTTGTGCCTCCGTTTTTCAGCTTTGGGATCCCTGTTTGGCTCTGGAGCAGCTCCAAGGCTCCTCCGTGTCCCCAAGTCCTTGTCCCCGAGGCCTTGGTCTTGGGAGGCCCCACATCTCTCATGGTTTCTGGGGCACTATCCCAGTCACTCCCTGAGTTCTCAGCGGAACTGTCTACCCACTGGGGTTCTGGGGCAGGTGGGGCAGGCCTTGTTGGAGGCCCTAAGGACAAGGTAGCCAGGCCCCAAGCTATCTCAGGAACATGGATAGGGTGTGTGATGAGCCCCCTAAATCTGGGGCCTCTTCCTGGCACATTTTACACTCTCAGGGTCTCCTCAGAACGTAGAATCTGTTCAGAACAGGTATCTGCTTGTGGATGCCATCCTATCCTGGATTCAGAAGGGGTCCCTGTTTCCCTGAATGGTCATGCAGCCTCAAGTGTGACAAGTGGCTTGTTTCCTTTTCAGTTTGGGGGTGAAGACGGGAGACACACCCAAATGCATTCACCATCCCAAGAGCCACACACAAGATTTCAAGAGTCTCAGGCTCTGACAAGGCCCAGGTCACCCCACAGTGTCCTCTGTGTTTCCGGATTTCCTTCCCAGCAGGCAGCACGCCAAGGTTCACTCACCAAGGCCATACCCCAAGGTGCCCCACAAACTGGGGAGTGGGTGCTCCATCAAAGGAGGCAGGAAGGAAGATGGCCCCAGGTCCTTCGGTCCTGATGGATCTGAGGAGTGGGAGCTCAAGGAAGTCTCTGTTGGGAGGTGGAATGAAGGTGTCCCAAACACCCCAGCCGGTAGCGTCACTCCTCTGACTTAGGGGACTATAAATCCTACAAAGTGGCCCTTCTGGCCCGTGAGGGCACAGCACAGTTGCCGACTCCGCAAGGTCAGGCTGGGATGTCCTCGGAGGTCACAAGTCGGAGGCACAGCACAGGGGCTGATCCCGGGCCAGCGTCTTGGCCACAGCCTCACAGAGCCACCGGGAGCTGCGGAGCCCGGAGGCAGCTGCACCGGAACGGGGAAAATTGACCCTTAAAACTAACCATCACACGTGTCTGGAGGCCTGATTTCCTCCCTTAATCACTGAGATGGGGCCTAGCAGTCATTGTTGCTAGGCCCTTACTTATATCAACTAATCGATAAATGAGGAGCTTAGCTCTGATTATGAAGACAGTGATACGGAATGGGGAGAAGACTCAGATTGGACTGGGGTGAAATGTGCCAAGAGCAACGGATATTTTACCGACTGTCTGCCATCACTACTCCTTATCCTATTTTCTAGAAAGTTTCAAGGATAATGCTAAAAAGACGTGAAGAAGTTTGAAAACAAAAAGGAGAAAATTATTTCTGATACTGGACAGATTTCTCTTTTCATACTGATTCTTCAGCTGCTGGTTTCTGAGGCTGCATCTACTGCAAAGCGAGGAAAGGAATTGTGGGTAAATGCCAGGGAGTGAGGAATTGTTTGTAAATTTGTGAAAACTGACTTCTCAGTTAAAAGAAGGAAGATGGGAGGATTCACACAATAGCATCAAGCAATTGGAAAGTGCTTTGGGGAATTCGCTTCCCTAAGTATATAAAGGCTTTTGTCCTGCGATGTCCCCTCTCTGGGTCTACTCTTGTACAGCCTCATGTGTTGTGTTGTATAGAAAGAAAAGGACAAGTGAAATATCTACAAATAAAGCACTGAAAACATGGACTGCACCATGTTGGAGTTGTCCTGTGTGAGAGTGTGTCACAAGGAAGAAGCTTGCAAATCTAGAAACCCCACATAGCATAGCAGGCAGACCACACTGCATGGAACCACTTTATTCTTTCTGCGAACTAAGAACCACAGGAAAACATCTTTGCGGCACCCTTGAGGCAACCCTTCCCTGCTCCTCTTGGGGCTGGCCGTCCTTTCAACACAGGCTTTCAGGGTCATGAGGGGACCTGTGTGAAGCCGCCTGTCAGAGCGCTGTCTGTGAACCCCACCCATGTTGCCTTCAGTAGAGTGGAACAGGAAGGGAGGGAGGCGGATGATGAATATGAATGGAATCAAAATCGATACTGATTGATAGGATACTATGGGGAGGGAATTATGCTCCCACTCTAGTGCTTAGAGAAGGTTGAGCTAGGTGGTGGGAGGAGAAGACCTCCCTGGTGGACGAGGTTTTTCTGCTAGCCAGCTGGCACCAAGTTATCTATATAATCAGGAACAAATTCTTGGGTATCATTGCTCCATCGACAAGTGATAACAGGATAACCCTCTTTCCAAACAGTTTCATATATACATTCTGGCATTCTTTTACCACTTTTTAAAGTACAATAAATCCCTTCTATTAATTGGTAGCCTTTCCTACATCTCTTAGTTCCATCTTTACATAGCACTGGTCTAGAGTAACAGGTATTTTCCAAGACCTCATATGATACATTGAGGAAGTAGTGTTCCGGCACACAACGGAACCTATAGTGAACCCTGCAATCCCTAACGTCCATAGTACAGTATTCATCGCCCAGATAAGAATACTTTTCCTTATCAAACACGATCTTTTGTAAAAATTTTTTTTTGCCTGGTGGTTTGGTAGGCCCTGTACCATAGATTTCCTCCAAATAATCTAGAAACTCTTTTTTTTTTTCTTCTGAAAGACCAGTCAGGTCGAAGCCCCATTTATCCCGTGCTGGCAGTGTCTGCGGCAGCAGCAGCAGCAGCAGCAGCAGCAGCAGTAGCAGAAGTAACAGTGGCTGTTTGGGCACCAGAGTTTTCATCATTTCTCTGTGGGGACAAAAGCAATAAAGAGAGATGTTCTGTTATTACAACATGCTTGTTTCTATTTCCTGTCCAGGCCCCATTGCTTCCACCCATTCCTGTTCTGTGCTCTAAGACTTTGGACCCAGCAGCACAGTGCTGTATGCCTGTAATCCCAGTGCTAGGGAGGCTGAGACAGGAGGATGGCAGGTTTGAGGCCAGTCTCAGCAATTTAGCAAGACCCTGTTTCAAAATAAAAAATAAAATAGGGCTGAGGGGTAGCTCAGAGGTAGAATGGACCTTAGTTCAATCCCCAGTAATACACACACGCAGACTTTGGCCATTTGAAAGTCACTATAATTGACAGTTCAGAATTTATTTAAACTTCTCTAAAATAGTCTCTATAAAATAACCTTACTGAGTCTATGTTAGTCCTGAAAACAGTGGATAAGGGAGGGGAATGTGGAAGTAAGGGGGGGGAGAGGAGAGCAGGAGGAAATGAGGGGAGGGGACCCCAGGGAGGGCGAGAGAAGGGGAAGGAAAGGAAGGACAAAGGAGAGAAGAAGGAGGAAATGAAGATGGAAGGAGAAGAGGAGGACAGGCAGGAGGGAAGGTGAAGGTCAAGACCACCGTGAGAGAGAGGAGAAGAGGCAGAGGGGGCTCAGTGCTCTTCCATCTGGAACAAACGCACGCTAGGCTTCCTTAGAAGCAATCATTTGCACAGCAAAGAGCCACGCCCGATCTACCTCCCTTTCTGACATCAGCTGTGGAGAGGAAATTCTTTCACTGTTACTCTGTTTCTCATCTTGCTTTTATCTGGCCGTAGATGCCCTTGGGGAGGGGTGGAGCAAGGCACAGAGAGGCCAGGTGAAGCCCACGCTGAGCACCCATGCCCGCGTGCACTCCTGCTTCCCGGCCTGGACCGCGTCCATTTTACAACCTGCTCTGCCCAGTCTTCCCACCTAGCATCCTTCTTCCACTAAGGCGTGTCACTTCCCTTCTGCTTCTGTCATTCTCTCTCTCTCTCTCTCTCTCTCTCTCTCTGTCTCTCTCTCTGACTTCATGGTTTCATTTTGACTGGGTTTTGCATCCCTGCACTCTCCCTGCTCTGTGCCTTTCTGTAGTCACGGTGACCTCATCATGAGACGTTTCCAGTCATGTTCCTTCTCTCTGTCAACATGTCTCTGCACTCCACAGTACGCTGCACTAATATTTCCCAATACAGTACTTATAAGTTTGTGTCTTCATTGTACAATTTGTAATGCTCAGCAGATGATAAGCACTACACATATATATTTTTACTTCTTTCATTTGTTTTTTTGGTACTGGGTCTTGGACCAGCCCAAGACCTCTCCAACCCACAATGCTGCATGGGCTCCATGTTCTCATGGGAGTGTGTGATGAGCTCTCTGCTTCACGATGGGATCGCTCCCCCAGGAGACCCCCCCTGAGGACCAGGACAGCACATGCATGACCCAGCAGAGTGCAGGTGGCCCTGCCCTTGACTCTGCTGAGGACTGCACACATTGTTTAGAAACACTGTGTGTGGCACTGCATTTAGAATTCCTACAATACCTTGACACTCGGTGCTGACGAGTGTGCTGAGTGGGCAGTCATGCATTTCTGATCAGAAAGAAATTGTTACAATCCTTTAGAGAAAAAGAAGTGGCAGATAATTGAAAGGTTTTAAAGCCAAAGCTTTTTCAGACCCTTCTATTATCTAAATTTCAAAGATGAAGAAATAATGAGAGGGACTCCGTTAACACATGC
>PVJS01031035.1:0-23689 GCA_004027185.1 Glis glis | reverse complement strand
CACATGCACACACACACACACAAACATGTAGATAAGCCCTGGAACTTGTAGCTGATGCAGAGGCTCATTTTGCTACCAGGTCAGAAGCCAGGGAATAGGGGCCTCAGAGGCCTGCCTTGGGTAGCTGCCAGGACCCTCCTAATGCTGTAAAGAACAGTGTTAATTAGCCTAGGAATTAGGGCAATCAGAGCTGGAAGAATCCGGAGGAGGGAATACATATATATTAGGTACTTATTTTGTATCAGGTATTTTCACATCTATTATTTCATTTTAGCCTATGCTTTTGAGGTGGAAGCTATTATGCATGATAATTCATAATACTACCAACACACATAACGATAGCTAACAATCACATAATCTTAGCTAACATTTATTGCCCCCCTTTTCATGCCAGACACTGTTCAGAGCACCTTATGTGGCTCATAATCTCCATCATATAGAACAGAAGCCAAAATCCATGTAGTAGACGTGGTCTGTCCAAGATCCCACAGCTGGGAGGTGGAGGAGCTGGGAGCTGAGCTCTGGAGGGCCCGAGTTCAGTCCATGAATGCCTTTCACCTGTCGTCTTCTACTCACTGCTGATTCCACTGCTACCCGGAGCATAAGCTGGGCTAGAGAAGAAGAAGGAAGCCAGACCTTCTGCATATGTAACAGTTTCTACTGGAATGTGGCAAGAGCAGCTCACAATGGCCTCCAGGTCCAGATGAGGGCCCCAGGGGGGCCTGCACACCCCCCCACCATGTGGCCCAGATACTCTCTGCAGTAGAAGCTGAGCTCCCTATCTGGATGGAGGGGAGGCTATCCTCATTGTCTGTTATAGTTTAGATATAAAATGTCTCCTGAAAGAGCTCATATATTGAAGTTCAGAGTTGATATAATTAAATCATGAGGGTTGTAATCTCATCAGTGGATAAATCCATTGTAATGGATTTATTGGGTGGTAACCTAGGCAGGTGAGGTGTGGCTGGAGGAGGTGGGTAACTGGGGGTGTGGCCTTAGGGACTGTGCTTTTGTCTTTGAATCCCCTTGCTTGCTCTCTTGCTTCTGGCTTCTTTGATGTGAGAGCAGAGCCCTCGCTCTCACTCTGCCTCCCATCACCATGCCCTGAGCTCTGCAGGTGTAATCTGACCCAACATGGACTGGACCCCTGAAATATCAAGAGCTATGAGCAAATAAATCTCTTTCCTCTAAGTTGTGGTGGTCAGGTTTTTTGGATTACAGTAGTGAGAATGCTGACTGAAACACTGTCATCCCCCCAGCTGCTGGGAATCAAAATCTGTGGCTAATGTGACAGGAAGAGAATTCCAGAAGAGCATTTTCCCTGTTTGGGCTGGGGCTTCTTCCATTTGGTCAACAAGGCTCTTTGGTCTTGGCTCCCAAGAAACTTTAGATGGTGGCCTTGTGGCACCTGCAACCAGTTCTTTCCTATAGATGCTGCTCTGACCCAGAAGATTGAGGACATGGGGTTCAGTTCTATAGGTTGCATATCCCTTACCTGAAATGCTTGTAACTAAAAGTGCTTTGGATTTTGGATTGGGTGGGTGGTGGTGGAATATTTGCATACACATAATGAGATAGCTTGGGGAGGAGACCCAAGTCTAAACATGAAGTTCATTTATGTTTCATTGACACCTTATACACATAGTTTGGAGATAGGTTTATATAATATTTTTAGTGTGCCTGAGTTTTGATTGCGACTGACACATGAGATCAGGTGTGCAATTTTCTACCTGTGGTGTCATGTCAGCTGTCACAAAGTTTAAGATTTTGGAGCATTTGGGGCTTTGGATTTTCCAGTTAGGGATCCCCAACCTGTATTGTTTTTCTTGAGTGCTTGTCCTGTCCCTAGACTTGGTTTGTTATCATCCTTACCCTTTCTCAGCATGGCAACTGTGTTCCCACATGATGGCAAAGTTCCAAAGACCTAAGAGCTAACAGTGCATTTGGAGAAAAAACAATTACCATTTATTGAAGGCCGCCCTGGCTAGGCCCACAAAGGGGCGAGAGCCTTTAGACTGCCGTCTCTCATTCCTCAACACAATCCTCAGTGTCACTCTGCAGAGATAACCACTGTTAACAGATCTGTGTGTGCATACAGCCAGAAATGATGGCGATTTATAGATAGATGTGTGTGTGTGTGTGTGTGTGTGTGTGTGTGTGTGTGTATGTGTGTGTATGGCATACATATGCACATGCACGTGCACACATACACACACACATAAGCACATATAGACATATAGCCCAGAGATGGTATAATATGGGTGTTGAAAATACAGTTTCTGGAGCCAGACTGCTATGTTCAGATTCCAGCTCTACTACTTACTATCTGTGCAACCTTCAGCAAGTTTTTTTTGTCTTCTCTGAGTCCCATTTTCCTCATTTGTAAAATGGGTGTATTTAGGGTGTATTAATCAGGATAGTCTAGGCATGCTGTGGTAAGGAATTAAACCTGACATCTCAGTGGCTTATATCAGCATATGTTTATTTCTTTTCATGCTAAGTGTCCTAAAGAGGTTTGGTGGGAGGCTGCTCACCATGGATACTAATATTCAGGCTGATGGAGGCATCGCTAGATTGTGATGCTTCAAAATGTGGCTTCAGGTGACCACAGCATGGGAAAGAAAGTGAGTGGACAACTCATATGCAGTCCTTACTACTGACAACCAGAGGTGATAAATAAGCAACAATGTGTCTTAGCCTTATTTTGAATGTCCTTAATTATGAATGAGGTGTAGTGTCTTTTTATATGTTCACCACACAAAATTTATTTTTCTGTTAACTGCCCAATTCATGATATCTGTCCATTTTTCCATTGAATTTGAGTTGATTTTTAAATGCTTTTATTGGTGCACTGTAATTATACATCATAGTGAGGTTCAAAGTGATACAATCAGCCGGGCACGACAGCACATGCCTGTAATCCCAGTACTTGGGAGGGCAAGATAGGAGGATTACAGGTTTGAGGACAGCCTCAGTGACCTAGTGAGACCCTGTTTCAAAATAAAAAATAAAAAGGGCTGGGGGTGTGTCTTGGAGATAGCATGCCCCTGGGTTCAATCCCCAGTACACAAACAAACAAAGTGATACAAACATACATGTCCACAATACTTGGTATATTTCCTTCCTCATCCCACCCTGCTCCCCGCTTCAGTTATCTCTTGAAGGACAAATAGGAAATAAGTGAAAAAGGGATGAATGTTGGGAACAGAGAATGGACAACACCTGAAAAAGCCAGGATGAGGGGGACAGCCTAGTATATTCAAGGGGAGAAAGTGAAGGGCACAGAATTGGTGCTTAATATGTATTTATTGAATGAATGAATGAATGAATGAATGGGAGAGGAAAGAAAGGCTGGAGAAGCAGTCAGGGGAAGATTGTGTAGGACACTGAAAACTATGGAAAGAGCCAGGCACGGTGGAGCATCCCTATAATCCCAGCTACTTGGAGGGCTAAGGCAAGAGGATCACAAATTCGAGGCCAGCCTGGGCAACTTAGTGTAGTGCAATCTTGTCTTTAAACAAAAAGAAAAACAAAAAAGAAAATCAGGGAAAGGAGTTTGGACTTTTTCTTGAGGGCCATATGGAGCCATCCTGGGGTTTGGCTTGGGGTGATAACATCAGATTTGCGTTTTTGAGATTTGTGTTATAATCTCAAAGCATCAGATTTATGTTGTAGTTCTGTGTAGCAAATTGATTATAGCAAGACAGGATGGGAAGCTGAGATGCCAGGTAGGAAGGAAGCTGTTGAAAGATGGTGGTGATTTGGACCAGGTTAGTAGTGATGGGGATGAAGAGAAGAGAGGAGAAGTTCAAAAAAACTGGAGTAAGCCGGGTATGGTGTGCATGCCTATAATTTCAGTACTTGGGAGGCTGAGACAGGAGGATCGTGGGTTCGAGGCCAGCCTCAGCAGTTTAGTGAGACCCTCAGCAATCTAGTGAGACCCTGTCTCAAAAGAAAAAGTTAAAAAAGGGGCTGGGTGGTTGAATGGTCCTGGGTTCAATTTCCTGTATGGAAGGAAGGAAAGGTGGGTAGTGGACTTAATATGACTTGATGATCAGAAGATATCAGTGAGTGAAAGGGAGAAAGCAAGATTTATGGTTCAGGTCGCGGGCCGAGCTGACAGAAGAGCAGGTGAAGCAGAGAGTGTTAAGGAGGAGAGCTGCTGGAATGCAGATGAATACAAGGAGAAAACTGTCCCAGAAGACACTTAACTAGAATTCGGCTCTAGGGTGTACGGAAGGGCAGTATAGGGCAGGCAGGGAAGCTCTAGGCCCTGGCAGCAGAAGATGTGAGTTCCTAGGGCTGGCCCCTCCCTCACCTGCTCACAAGAGCCAGGTGGGTCCTTTGGAGCCCTCCCAGTTCTTTGCTTGAGGAGTGGTATATAACTGTATCCATCTGGACCCTAAAAGCCTTGAGAGAAGACCCTCTCAATAAGTGTGCAAGGAAGATAAGGGCGATATTGGTATTTTAATTCCCATTTTGCAGATGAGTAACTTTGGTTCAGCAATGTCTTTGATCACACACCATGGTAGATGGCAAACCAGAATTGATCCTACCACAGTGTGCTCTGCCTTAGGCTATGCTCGTGAGATGTCCCCAACACTGCCTGGGTTTCTGCAGAGCCTAAGGGAACTGGCAGGTATCCTCTGACCTATGCTGTTGCCCCTTCCTTCCTTCCTTCCTTCCTTCCTTCCTTCCTTCCTGCCTGCCTGCCTGCCTGCCTGCCTGCGGTACTGGGGATTGACCCTAGGGCGTTCTACCTTGAAGCTACATGCCTCAGCTCTTTTTAATTTTTATTTAGAAAGAGGGTCTCGCTAAGTGCTTGTGGGTCTCACTAACTTGCTGAGGCTGGCCTCAAACCTGCAATTCTCTTGTCTCAGCCTCCCAAGTACTAGGATTACAGTTGTGCACCACCATGCCTGGCTTTCAAAGAAGTCAATAGTTTTATATGGCCTCCAACTGCTTTCCTTTACTCTGTCCCCAGACACAGTCATTTTGTTAGCTCTTTTTTTTCCTGACATTTACTTCCATATTTCTAAATGTTACTATCTGGAATTTCTAAATACTACTTTATTTGTTGCAGTGCTGGAGATCGAATTCATGGCCTTGCACATGCTAGGCAAGTGCAGTACCACTGAGCTACACCCCCAGCCCTTAAACAGTACTATTTTCTGATGTAACAATTTTAGACATTCTCTATTTACTTACTAATATGGAAGATGAGAATTTGGCTCTGTACCATATTGCTAGAACTTCTTCTTCCCCAAATTGTTAAAACACAATTATTGGCTAAATGCCTGACTGTGACTAGGAAATCTTATTGACAATTGAGCTATTTAGTTTACCAAGATTATATTTCCTCTCTTGCTTGATGTTTTGTTTTCCTTGGAGTTAATAATTGACTCATTTTAAATTTCATTTGCTATCTGTTAGATATCTATTAGTTCTCACTAATTCATCCCCAAACCCTCCACTGACATGTTAATCTTTAAATATGTGCAAACACATCAAGAATCTACAAGTTCCCCACTGTATTTCTTTGAGTACATCACTGCTGGAGCCCGGCATATTCCTGTTACAATCTGGCTTCATGGCCATCATTTCCAGGGCATGTAAGGGAACTTGGGTACAAAAACATTTTGGGGATTACTGGAGATTGAACCAGGGACATTCTACCTCCAAGCTATACCTTCAGCCCTTTTTATTTTTTTTCTTTGGTAACAGGGTCTCACTAAGTTGCAGAGGGTCACCCTAAGTTGCTGAGTCTGGCTTTGAACCTGCGATCTTTCTGTCTCAGCCTCCCAAATACCGGCATTATAGGCGTGCACCACCATGCTCAGCCTGGGCGAAAAACTGAAGAAGGTGCTCACTCTCAGGGATATGCAAGTGTTAGGCTGAGTACTTGCACATTTCCAGGTGTGCGTGTCTCCTTAAATTTTGGGTCCTAGGGGCCTTGCTCACTTCTTCCCAGCCTTGACCCTGCTCACTGTCCTCCCTTGTTCGATCCCCTTTATCCTGGATCCAATGCCTTCCTCTTTCTTGGTTTATACCCTCATTTTGGTGAAACACATCCTCTAATAGTTTTCTGAGAGAGGGACATGAGAGACAAATTATCCGAGACTGTGTATGTATATCTGAAATGGTCTGTATTCTACTTTCATAGTTGATTAATAATTTGGCTGCATATAGAATATCTTAGCTATGTCTCATGTAAGTACAGAAGCTCCTCAAATTACCATAAGGTTATGTCCTGATAAACCCCTTGTAAGTTGAAAATATGAGAGAAAATAGGAAAAAAGGGACTTCAGATAAATGAGGAGAGAGACCAGTAGAATAGATAAAGGGGATTGGGTGAAGGAAGGGGGAGAGGAAAATGGAGAAATGATGAAGGAATCAGTTCAAACAATGCTATGTCCACATGTGAAGGTATGTATCACTACCAATCTCACTAACATGTATAGGGAGGAGAGGGGAGTTGGGTGGGATCTGGAGGGAACCTCACTATGATGTTTAATTACAATGTACCAATAAAAGTATAAAGAAGAAAATACTGTAAATAGCAAATGTGTTTAATACATCTAACATACTGAGCATAATAGCTTAGCAACACAGTACATTGCATTATAATTATTTTTTGGTACTAGGGATTGAACCCAAGGGCATTCTACTTCTAAGCTACACCCCCGGCCCATTTTTATTTTGAAACAGGGTCTCACTAAGTTGTTGAGTGTCTCACTACATTGCTGAGGCTGTCCTCAAACCCATGATTCTCCTGTCTTAGCCTCTTAAGTACTAGAATCACAGGCGTGCACTCCCATGTCCTCAGTACACTGTATTATGTGTGCTCATGTGGTTGACGGGGAGCTGTGGCTCACTGCCCAGCATGTAAGGAGAGTCTCTTACCACATATCACTAGCCCAGGAAAGGAGAGAAATTCAAATATTGAAGTTCAGATTCTATTGAATGCATATCACTTTTGCACCATCATAAAATTGAAACACCACAAGGGAAACTGTTGTAAACTGGGGACTCTCTGTATTTGAATCTCAAATCTCTTTGGTTCAATCTTTCAGAGAATAATCCTCCCATCATCCAGTTGTGTAGGGGAGGAAAGACACCTACGGTTCTGATTCCTTGAGCAAAATTCAACCAATCATCTGATCTTTGAGCCTATGCCTTATCCTTGCTTTTTGTGACACCCAGTTCCTCCAAATTCCAAGTCTTTCCTAGCTCTCCAGTGCATGCAGTCTTGCTTTTTATAGGGATCTCCTTGCAGGTAACTACATTTCAACTTTCTTTGTTCTCAGTCAGTTACCTTCTCCTCCACCGACTTTACAGCATGAAAATATTTTACTGATACCTCCCATCCATCGTTGGCCCCTCTCCAATTCTCTTTCTCCTTGTGTATCTGTATTTTTGAAACCATTTTATAGCCAGGTACTGTGATACTTTGCCTATAATCCCAGTACTTGGGAGGTTGAGACAGGAGGATCGCAGGTTTGAGGCCAGCCTCGGCAACTTAGCAAGTTCCTGTTTCAAAATAACAAAATAGGGCTGGGGTGTAGCTCAGAGGTAGAGCCCCAGGTTCAATCCCCAGTGCCATAGGGGAAAAATGTTTTAGTGATAATTATCATGGGACTTCAGCAAGAAGTCAAGACAAAAACTGTTCCATCTGCTGTGTTCAATTAGAAGCATTTTCTGTCTTTAATTTGTATTTTGTCCCACTTTCCCACATGATCGTACAGCTTTAGAAATTGAGTCCAGGCCGGGCGTGGTGGCGCACGCTTGTAATCCCAGTACTTTGGGAGGTGGAGACCGGAGGATCCGGGTTCGTGGCCAGCCTCAGCTCTCAATCTCTCTCTCTCTCTCTCTCTACTTAGTGAGGCCCTCCCCAACTTCGTGAGACCCGGTTTCAAAATACAGGATAAAAAATAGGGCCGGGGACGTAGCGCGGAGGTAGAACGCCCCTGCGTTCAATCCCCGGTACCGCAAAAAAAAAAAAAAAAAGAAATTGAGTCCAGTAATAATTATGAGTGTGCCTTTCTGACTCATCACTAGTACCTCTTTCCTTTTACTCTAACACACAGCCTTTCTAGCTTATTGAAGCCTTATGCGGCCCAATATCTTATTTTATTTCTATTTACTTATGTAGTTTGGTACTGGGGATTGAACCCAGGCTTGTTCTACCTCCAAGCTGCGCTTCTGGCCCTTTGTTATTTTTATTTTGAAACAGGGTCTCACTAAGTTGCCAAGGCTGGCCTCCAACCTGTGATCCTCCTGTCTCGACCTCTCCTGTACTGGGATACAGGCGTGAGCCACTGCAGCTGGCTTCCAGCATCTTATTCTAGTCCCAACCTTTATTTTCCTCTGTTCCTCTGTTGCCATTGCCCTCATTGTGAACAGAGCTCAGCGAAGTGCTGGGGAAGGCCCTGGGGGTTGAGGGTTTACAGTGTGAAGCACAGCTTGGGAGCAAAAGACCTTGTTTCCTAGACCTGAATCAGGTTCCTAAGGCCAGACTGGCGAGTGGGCTGGGGACATGGGCATGCAGGCCATGTGCTGGGGATGGGGAAGTGAGAGTGTTGAGAGGGCCTGGGAGGCAGTGCATGTGACCTTGGGGTGGACAGAATGTGGAGGGAGGGCAAGTGTGGGGATGTTCACAACTCATTAACTCTGGGCTGGGCTCCCTCCAGGCACCAGTGTGATCCTTGTCAACCTCTACCTGGTGGTGTTCACATCATATTGGCCTGTCACCGTGCTCATTCTCACCTGGCTGGCTTTTGACTGGAAGACCCCTGAGCGAGGTAAGTCCCCTGCTGGGCCACATGCTCTTCTTTCTTCTCTCCTGATCCCAAGAGGCTTGGGCCAATTCCCAGGCATCCCTTCTCTCTGTCCCTCCCTGGGCCAGAGAAGTGGTGGGAAGGGCCCATTTTAAGGTACCAGAAAAGCCCCAGTAGGAACTGGTGTGGGTTAGAGGAATGGTAGCTAATGAAACAGAAGCTCAGCCTGTCCTAAATTGGCCCTGACATGTCCACCCTGGTTGTCCTTTAAGAAGCCAGCAACAGCCAGGCATAGTAGTGTACACCTGTAATTCCAGTACTTGGGAGGCTGAGACAGGAGGATCACAGGTTTGAGGCCAGCCTCAGCAACTTAGTGAAGCTCTCAGCAATTTAGCAAGACCCTGTTTCAAAATAAAAAAAATAAAATAGAGCTGGGGGTCTAGCTCAGAGTTAGAATGCCACTGGGTTCCATCCCTATTACCAAAAAAAGTTTTGCCAGTGCGTGATAACTTAGGGAGACCCCGTCTCAAAATAAAAAATAAAAGGGCTGGAGTGTCACTCAGAGGCAGAATGCCCCTGGGTTCAATCCCTAGTACCACACATTAAAAAAAGAGGCCAGCAATAGGTAAAAGTGCCCTATGGCCGGCCCAAAAGTGTCTGGAAGAGGACAGCGCGGGTGGACAGGCTCCACTACATTGCCTCTGCTTTCAGGTGGCCGCCGGCTTGCCTGTGTGAGGAAGTGGTGCCTGTGGAAAAACTACTGCAATTACTTCCCTATCAAGGTGAGTAGCCTCAGTGACACCCCCAGCCCACTCCAATTCTGGTGAAAGCCATTGTGTCGGGAGGGGCTGGAGGGTGCCATCCACATCAGGGCCTGTGACAGGGACGGCTGCTGGGGTTGTACACTGCCCAACCTGCATGGCCAGACCCAGCAGCCCCTTTCATTCCAGGTCTCTGGCCAAAAGAGCAGTCCACTTCTCTGGCTATAGCCCTCCTTACTCCACTTTCCTCTACAGCTTTTGAAGACTCATGAAATTTCCCCCAGCCAAAACTACATCCTTGTCTGCCACCCCCATGGGATCATGTCCCATGGATGGTTTGGTAACTTTGCCACAGACGGCTCAGGCTTCTCCAAGATCTTTCCTGGCATCACCCCTTATGTACTCACACTTGGAGCCTTTTTCTGGGTGCCTTTCCTCCGAGAGTATATCATGACTACAGGTGAGTAGGCTCTGAGGGCACAAAGCCAAAAATAAAGGCTCCCCAAGAGCAAAGTGGGGGGATGGGTGAGAGCAAGGCCAACTCCATGATCTTCTTTGGTCCTGAACAGCTGGTTACACTAGGCTCCCCACCCAAGAGGTGGCTCCTTGCTCCCCCTTCCTTCAAGAGGGAGGGAGGGAGGCAGGGGGAAAGTTAGGGGTGCTGGGAAGTGTCCCACAACCTCTTGGGTTTTTCTGCCTGCTAGGGACCTGCTCTGTGAGTCAGTCCTCCATGGATTTTCTGCTCACCCATAAGGGCACAGGCAACATGCTCGTTGTGGTGGTCGGAGGCTTGGCTGAGTGCAGATACAGCCTGCCAGGCTCTTCCACCCTGGTCTTGAAGAACCGGTATGGCTTTGTGCGCATAGCCCTTAGGCACGGGTAAGGAAGCTCAGGTGGGAGGCACGGGGAGTGGGGACCCAAAAGCCTGGCAGGGGAGGAGGGTGGGTTTGGAATGTGGGCTTAGGCACAGTCGGAAGGGCTCTGAGGAGCCTGTGCACAGACTCAGGGACCACTGGTGCTCAGCATGCCCGGGGATCAACTGGGTCCTAATCTTTCCGAGCATTAAAGAACACGCTTTTCCTCTGCAGGGTGGCTCTAGTCCCTGCCTATTCTTTCGGGGAGACAGACCTGTACAGTCAGTATATTTTCACCCCTGGGGGCTTTGTCAGCCGCTTCCAGATGTGGTTCCGGCGGATACTACGCATCTACCCTTGTGCTTTCTATGGGCGCGGCTTCACCAAGAACTCCTTGGGCTTTCTGCCTTATTCTTGTCCTGTAACCACCGTTGGTGAGTAGGCCCTTGTGCTGGAAGCCTTGGTCTAGGATCCAGGATCCAGTTCTGAGGCAGAGACTTCACTCTGGCTGTGCTCAGAGGCGGGGAGGCTAGCTAGGATGAGCTGTGGGTTTAGGGTGAGCATGGGGAGAAACTGGGCTCCAGGCCTGGGGCCCATTCTGAGGAGCGAGCTATCTGATGCATTCCCTTCTCCCTTCTCTGTCTCCACTGGCAGTGGGTGAGCCTCTACCAATACCCAAGATTGAGAACCCGAGCCAGGACACCGTGGTTAAATACCATGCGCTCTATATCGACGCCTTGCGCAAACTTTTTGACCTGCATAAGACCAAGTTTGGCATCTCAGAGACCCAGGAGCTCACGATAGTTTGACAGACGTCCCAGCAGCCTCGCAACCTGGATGGATGGTGTGGAACCAGGGAAAACAAGAGGAAAGTCACCTATAGGGCTCCTGCTCCTGATATGATATGTCCTCATCATGCGAAGTGTGGTGGTTTTCTGCACCTGTCTTTTCACTTCCATTATTCGTCTAGCTCTTTGTTTTTCCCTAAGGGATATGGGGAGATAAACCAAAGAGGCAGGGAAGACACTAGAGGAGGGGCGCCCCGAAGGCTCCCTTAGAAGGTCACCGACATTGAGGAAAGCAATGGACAGAATAAAAATCCCATCTTCTGATACTACGTGCGCACCTACTAGTTTGTTTGAGGGGCTTTAGGATCACTGCATATGTCTTTCTAGCTGTCAAGCAGCCCCATTCCCTGGCATCAAGGTTCGTGCAGGACTGGGTGCCTTGAGGGCCAATGGGTGTTGAGTTCAAGCTCTACTAACTTGAAAGTCACAAGCCATGTGACTTTGGGGGCAGTCACCTCTGAGTCTCAGTTTATTCTGTACAATGGGACTAATAATCCCTCTCCCTCTGTACCTCCAAGGCTGTTGGGAAGGTGAAATGATACTGGATGTGACTGAACTTTGTAAACTGGAGAGCTACCCAGAATGATTCCCCTCCAACCATTTAGCCCACTTCCTGTCCCTGCACAAACAATGCCCACGATTTTGTGGCATCGCAGTTTTGAAAAGAAAGTTTACAGTGTAGGATCTCAAGTTGAAAGTTTAAGGAAATGATACCCCCAGCCACTCCTTAGTCCACACTCAGTTTCTACCTCATAAAGTTGTGATAGAATGCACCAGGCTCAGGCCTAATTTCCCTGTCTTTCCCCTAGCTACTTGCCTGTACTTGCCTGGTAATATAACTCTGCACTTTGAGAGTCAAATGACGTACCTGCCTTCCAGTAGCTATAAAGAACTCCATCTGAGTGGCAGATCTTTCAGACTCTTGGTCCAATGGTTGTTGCAATGACAGGTTACACAGTTTGGCCCACAGGTCCCTTGTTCTATCTCTCTCAGGTGGATGCCTTTTGGTCCAATGAGTTACCTGCATCAAGTTTGTCAATTTGGTCTAGAACATCTTGGTTAATACTACAGTGTGACACACCACCTCTGCCCTGGGCATCTGCACACAGTGTGGCAAAGACATGCTTCCACTCTCCTGCTGCCTCTGTTACTTCTTGTGCCAGAGATTGCATGTTCTCTCAGCAACTATAAGATGTTATTTTTTTTCTGGTCCTGGGAATGGAACCTAGAACCTTGTACATGCTAAGAATGTGCTCTATCACTGGGCTACACCCTCACAGTGTTTTCAAATGGTCTCTAGCCTTCCTGTGACTGATTTCCCTTTTATCAAAACAAAACAAAATGAAACAAAAGAAAAACCTTAGAGCCGGGTGTATTGGCGCATGCCTGGAATCCCAGTACTTGGGAGGCTGAGACAGGAGGATAGCAGGTTCGAGGTTAGCCTCAGCAACTTAGGAAGACCCTCAGCAACTAAGTGAGACACTGTTTCAAAATAAAAACCAAAAGGGCTGGGGTCATAGTTTGGAGGTAGAATGTCCCTGGTTCAATCCCCAGTATAACACACACTTACCCCCCCAAAAAAACAACCTCTCTTTAAGGCAGCAAGAGAACTAGCCTGAATTCTAACACCCAACCCATGTGTACCTGGCCATTGTGGATTGTCCTGGGCTATTCTGCTTACATGTCACATTCTCCACCTATACAATGGGGACAAAGGCTGCTGGGGTTGTGAAAAATACCCAGACCTCATTTGAGCTACTGCACTGAGAATCTGACAAGGCTGACATGCTTACTAGTTGGGTGGCCTTCGGTGAGCTGCTTAAATCCTTGTGTGCCACTCTCCTCCTGCCAGATGAGATGATACCTCAGTGAAGAGTGGATTCCCCCCCCAGCTATTTTAGGCCCAGGCCCGAAATATCTGTTATAGTTGCCACAGTCTCAAGGTGAGTGTGAACTCATGCTGCGTTGTCCCTGCCCTAGGTTGTTACTCCTTTCGGTAGAACACCTAGCCTCCGGGGCATATGGTTCCAGGAGAAGATCTAAGGTGATGGGGAGGGGGATATGGTCTGCGGCATAGAGAGATGTGGGATGTTCTGATAGGAAAATCAAACTGTGTTCCTTCTGTTGGTCCCTCTGAAATGGGTGCCTGGGTTCGCTCATTAGATCTTGTTTTGCAAAGAAGTGCCTGACATGTAGGATGTACTTCAGCCAATTTCAAAGACGGGGGGAGAAGCGCTTTATTTGCAAAGAATAAACCATTAATTTACACAAACTTACATCCCGGTTTATATACATTATATATAGTTTATATACACAGTATCTCACACTGGATGCTGACCCCCCAAAAGCAGCAATGGGCCTGCTCCAGGCCATTCTCACGACAGATCCCACCCACCCCAACCCAGCTGGAAGCTCTTTGAATAAAGAAATGACACAGCAAACCCCCCCTCCCTTGGAGAGCCCTGAAATGGATGAAAAGGAAACATATCTGGTTCCTTCTCTGTGTTGGCATGGCCTAGGGGAGCCCCGAGACAGATGGACCTGAGGCAGCACTAGGAGAGCCTAAGGATTTCCTGGTACTGGGTCAGGCCAGAGCCTTCCAGCCCAGAGACAGGAGCTGGGTGAATGCCTTGGGGGGAAGCAGAGCTCTGACAAGGGCTGTGGCTACTATCCCTGCCTGGCTAGGCTCCTGAAGGGAGCCAAGCATGTCCAGCCTTGAATCTGTGGTTGGAAGAAAGAATGTGGCTCAGTGAGACTGGGTCTGCCCTCCTTTTACCTTCTGCTGAATCTGGAGGTCGGAGCTTGCTAACCACCTTTGGCAGTTCACCTTCCTTCTCTGGGCCTCAATTTCCACATGAGTCATCTGGGGGGGGATGTAGGTTGGGCTCTATTCCCCCCAAAGGCCTTTTTGGCTATAAATTTTCTTGGAATCTCTTTGCATCCATCAAAGTTAGAGAAAACACATACACTCGCACGCGGATCAAAGTCTTCATTTACTTCCAGGGTTCCTAGCCCTTTCCTGTTAAGCAAAAAGCAATTTGGCTCAGGATGGATGAAGGGAGAAATAAGGCAAATATGACATCTTCCAGGGAACTAGTAGCTGAGTAGCCTCCGACAGCTGCCTTTTGTGCTAGCTTGGTGGTTGAAGCCCAAGCAGTTTGCAAAGGCTTCTGCCATGCAATTCTCTTTCCAACCTCTGACATCTGCTTACCCACAATGTTCTTGTCCCATTCTCCGCACCAGCCTCAGCCCTCCGGCAAACTTACATCAGCATAATTCCAAATTGTCAATCTAGTTCCACGTTCTCCCATCAGAAAACCACTTCATTACCTTACCCGTGATGACACACCACAATGGCTACCTGTTATTTCCTCCACCATCCCTCTCCCTCTGGGGTTCCTTTGAGGGTTCAGAATGAACTAAGGGTCCAGTGGGAGTCTCACTTCTCCTATAATGTTCTTCCTGTCTGGGGAATGGTATGGGCGTTAGACTGTCCTTCAGGGGAACATGGAGGAGACCTGTCCTTCCCTCTCCCCATATCCATTTGGCTTTGGAATCCCCTTCCCAAGAGGCCCTGGTTCTATCAGTCTCCTGGAAGCTGTCTGTGGGGTAAGGGAAGGAGGACCTTGCCCACACTAGGGGTTCCACACATGATTGTTGCTTGCTTGGTTAGATGGGTGAAAGAATGTGAGGGCTGGGAGTTCTGTGGGTGCCAGGGGGCCTACGCCTTGGGCATGATGCTGAGAAGATTCTTCTGGACACGAGCTTTAAATCTGATGGCTGTTTCCTAAAGAGACATCTGGCTCTTTTGCCACAAAGCCCCTGAGAGCCAAGAGGACAGGCATCACCATCAAGTAATGAAAATGTGCACCTCTGGGTTTCTCCCTAGCACTCTTAAGGATGTTGGCTCCATATTACCACTTTTACTGGTTCTCTCTAGACTCCAAATTCCACACCATGCTGTGGTGTAAGGAAG
The DNA here is from genome assembly GCA_004027185.1 of Glis glis. Taxonomy (NCBI): domain Eukaryota; kingdom Metazoa; phylum Chordata; class Mammalia; order Rodentia; family Gliridae; genus Glis; species Glis glis. The sequence goes on along the minus strand of PVJS01031035.1, from coordinate 8,473 downwards.
TCAGACTCTTTGGAGTCAGACCTGGCTGAAGCCTCAGGTCTGTGACTTAAACTAGGTGAGATCTTTTTTCCTGGTACTGCGGATTGAACCTAGGGGCATTCTACCTTTGAGCTGTACCTCCAGCCCTATCTTATTTTTTTTTTTGTTTTGAAACAGGGTCTTGTGTTGGACATGTGCTGGACACGCTTATAATCCCAGTATTGGGGAGGCTGAGACAGGAGGATCGCAGGTTCATGGCCAGCCTCAGCTGCTTAGTGAGGCCCTTTGCAACTTAGTGAGACCCTGTTTCAAAATAAAGAATAAAAAAATAGGGCTGGGGATGTAGCTCAGAGGTAGAATGCCCCTGAGTTCAATCATCAGTACTGAAAAAATAAAAAGAAACAGCATCTTGCTAAGTTGCTGAAGCTGGCCTCCAACCTGTGATCCTCCTCTCTCAGCCTCCCAAGTACAAACTGGGTAGGATCTTAAAGCATTTTGCTCTCTGAGCCTCACTGAAACAATGGCATTTGAGATATTCTCTGCCCTGCCTTCTTCAAAGGAAATAATAAAAGAGAAAGTACTTTCCAAACTTTAAGGAGAGATTCTGTCAGTTCCTGCTACAACTGCAGACTGCCCCAGGAACTGAGCCTATAATCTGCCTCGCCTTGAGTCACAAGGCTGTAATTAACAACTGGACAGTATAGGCCTGGCCCACCACCTCTTGCCCTGACCATCGAAGGGTCAAGTAGCATGGCTGCTTAGAAAGTGCAAGGCCCAGCTAAGAAAGAAGTACCTATTGCTCTTGGTGGATTTCAGCTGCTAGAAGGAACTTATTCCCGAGTCCTCAAAAAGAAACAAATTTCAGGAACAAGAGGTACAGACTGTACAAGGCAGCTTTGGGTCCTCCCAGCTTTGGGATGGACCTAGCACCCTGAAACCAGGCTGTGTCCAGGTAGTCAGAAATAAGGCCCATGAATGGTCCTAGAATATGACCCACTGGGAAGCTTGGGGTTGGGGTGAAGGTGCTTTTGGGTCATAATGAAGCCAGAACCCTGCCCAGTGCCTAGACACTGGCTCCTTCTGAGCCTAGTTTCAGGGGAGCAGCATGGTGACTATACTGTTTTGTGGCTTTCTGAAGAAAGACTGGGTCAGCAGGCTATCAGCTGCTGTCCTTTCAGATAAGGCCTAGCCTGATAATCATTGGGTTGCAGGAAGCTTGAATGAAGCTCCACTTATCTCCACCTCTTGCCCTTTCTAGGCCAGGTAGAAAAAATCTGGTTTAGCTGGGCACGGTGGCACACACCTGTAATCCCAGTACTTGGCTAGCTTCAGCAACTTAGCGGGACCCTATTTCAAAATAAAAAATAAAATGGGGCTGGGGGTGTAGCTCAAGAAGAATGCCCCTGTGTTCAATCCCTACTACCAAAAAAAAAAAAAAAGAAAGGAAGAAAAACTCTGTTTTGCTGATGCCCAAGGCCAGTCTAGGGTTGGGAATCCAGAAGGCTGCTGTGGCAGCAGCCTATTAAGAGTCACAAGTATTAGAACTAAAAAGGAATTTTAGAAGTCATCCAGTCCAACCCCTTGTGCCCAGATGCAGTTTGATTTGAGTTAGATGAATACTTGTATTCCTTAATAAATGCAAACTTCTCTGTGCCTAGGTAAGTTAAAGATTCCAGACTCACACAAGCACAGGCCCCAGGTTAGGTACCTGTCTCAGACAGAGGTAGGCTCTGTGGAGCAGGAAGACAGGAGTTCTAGTCAGGCTGGGGAGGAGGGCAACTGGGAGGGGACCCCAGGGAATTTTCTGAGCATGGAGCACAGCTGTAAACAAAGTGAGAGACATGTGGCCCCAAGTACAGACTTGGTTCTCATGCAGGCAGGTTTGTAGCCATTCCTGCAATGGTCCCCAGTTGGAGCAAAGTTCCCATCTCTGGAACCCAGAAAGCTGCCATGATGTGGCTGTCAGCCTGAATGGGAAGGGCTCCCCAACCCTCTTGCATGACACAGTACAGAGCAGCAAGAAGGTTTCCATTGCCAAGGATGCTGCTTGGCAGGTTTCTTCCCCAGTCTCTGCCACAAGCACCTGTCTTCCCCTCCCTGACCTTCTCCTTGGGCTCTAGCCTGAGGCTGCTCTCATCCCCCGCCCCACCATTGGCCAAGAGAGGAACAGCAGCCCCATTGGGGTCAAATTGTCACCCCAGAGTTTGGAGCGCACCTTTGCTTTCTTTGGCCTGCTGTCCTGGATCCTCATTTTAGTGCAATGATCGATAAATCTAACAACGGGGACCATGGGGTTGAAGTCATGCCATAAGCCAGTCAACACAGAGCCAAAGAAAGTTCTGCTTCCTGTAAGTCCTGGGGCTCCATCAACCATGCTGTTGACTCAAGGTCATTCTGGAAAAGTCAAGCAGGCCTTGTCATCCTGGAGTCACTGGGGAATAAATAGCACTGGGGCATTTCTCTCTGTGGCTGCAATGCCAATACACCTCACTCCACAGCAGCACTTAGAGGTTCGGGGAGTCCCGGCTCCCAAACCTGGGGCGGGGGCATGGGAAGGGACAAGATAGGGGTGGAGGGGGATCTAGGATGCAGGGGCTTCCCCCAGCCTGATGGCCCCGAAGAACGTGGTGTGCTTGCTCATATTGATAGAGATGTCAGCGTGCACCATCTTCACAGCGATCTTCTGGTGGGCCTTGAGGAGGCAGACGCCCGCCGTATAGCACGTGTTGTAGTTGGTCTTGCCTGTCTCGATGCTGCGGGTGCACTGCAGGAAGGGCTTCTCATCCACCACCACCTCATAGCTGGCAAAGTCAGTGAAGTTGATGTAGTAGACCTGGGTGAAAGGCAACAAGAAGGGATTGGGGAAGAGAGGAAAGAGAGGGTGGGGGCCCTCCCCTGTGGTGACCGGACGAAGCTGTCTCAGATGAACTGCCAGTGTACCTCATGGAGGGGCTGGTGCCACCTGAAGGCATGCTAGCAGACTAACAGGGGCAGCAGGGGGACAGACTTATGTGCTATGCTCCCTCTACTCTATGGGACTCAGGTGGCAGAGCAGCCTTTTCTTACAACAACACACCTGTCATCAGCTCTGTGAGGGCAAGAGACTGGGCCTTAATCACTCCTTCATCCTAGCCATGGCATGAAGCCCAGTTCTCTGCACACCTTAGGTGCTCAAACAATTGCTCCAGACACAAAACTAACTTCTGATGTCAAGCCCCACGGACTATGTGTGACTATGTTTAGAAGTTACGGATCCCCAGGGAGGTCACAGTAATGACTTTCTGTTCCTTAAGCTCTTTAGTGGATGCTTGCTCAGCTTACAGCATCCCTTCCCCAGGCCTGGACTCTCCTCCCTGATCATGACGCCCCTTGGCCTCTCCTTTGATGACTGAGGAAGCAGATCCAGAGAGATGGGGAGCCATCTGCCACAAGTGAGATAACAAAATTCCGAAGGGCATTTTGCCCAAGAATCTAACTTCACTCTGTGGCCAGGAGGAAGCACTAACTTATGCTCAATGGCCCCGTGGCATGGGGTATTTTCCCAGCCTGTGTGGGCCACTCCCAATTCTATCCTACATCCAGAAAAATCTATCTTTCCATCTTCCATTACCCTTAGTCATCAGGCACCATCCCAGGCTTTGATTCTCCACCACCACTGAATGGTGCTTAGTCCATAGGACATTGGGGTCATACCCACATGCCCCATGGGGTGGAGACCATCTGACACCCTAAATCACTTTATGAAAGGTGACTCTTTCCATGGGTTCTTCGGGTGGGAGCAGGGTATTCAGGTGCCATGTTATCTCTTGGTCAGGACCACGCTATGCCAGGATGCCCCATGTGCCTAGCAAATGCGTGTTAACCCACCTTCTCTGGCCACTGTCCTGGGAGACCCATCTGTTGGCTTTGCAATCCTTCTATCCATCTGCCTGCTTGCTGCCCACCCCAGAGAAGCCCCAACCTCAAGGCTCATCTACTTCTAGTTCTGAGGAGACCCCCCAATGGGGGCAAACAGTGGGGGATGGAAGTGGATGGGCACTGGCAGCCCTGGGGAGTGGGCCCAGGGCAGGAAAAGGACAAAGGCGAAGGGAGAAAGGTCTGGGAGAATGACAGCAGGAATAACAGAAACAGAAATACAGACAAAGGGGAGAAAGAAGAAGGAAAGACAGTCAGAAATCTTTTGGAGGTGGAGAGAGAGGCCGCAGGAGCGCAATTCACTATAATGCCCGACGGTATTGCATGAAGGGCTTCTCAGCAGTCCTGAGGTTGACTTTCAAAAACTTTGCTGAGACCCAGTTCAAGTTTGGCTGTTGACCCAAATAGTTCAGAGGGAAAACAAGGGCCTGAGGCCCCGTAGGAGGGAATCAGATAGTGGGGGTGTGGGAGGGGCCTTTTTTCAGACTTTTCAATGATATTTGGCCAAGAAAAAAAATAAAGTGGGCCCCCTCTCACTTTCCTCTTTCAACTCCCTCCCAGTGCAGTTCCCCCCCACACCCCCCACCAGCCAAAGCAGGAAGTCAGCTATTGGATGGTCTTGGCTGGCTCCACATTGCCCCTATGTGGCCTGCACAGGATCTGCATTCTGGATATAAGAAGAGTTAGGCCTAAGACCGTACTCACTTCTACCTGACTATAGATGAAGTAGGTGCCGTCCACCAGTACCTCCAGCTCCCCGCTGCGGGGATGTAGCTTAAACACCTTGGGGTTCATTGTGATGCGAGACCAGTCATTGAGCACTCCACCTGAAAGATCTCAGTATGAGAAAAGGGCAGTCACTCAGTACATGTCAGAACAATCTGGGCAATAGAAATAAACACAAAGCAGTATGTGACCCTACACCCTTATCCCATGTCACCAGGAAGGCCCAGAAGGCCAAGCTTTAAGAAGAGAATTTGGAAGCAGGGAAGGTACACTGTTTGAAAAGGGGCTTCCAGGCCTGCCTCAGGGCCCCTGGGATCTGCCCGTTTTTTATTCCTTCTTTCTTGACCATTTCATCTAGAAGGTTCTTTAACCAATGCCTTCTAGCTAGAATTTTGGGGTGGTAGTGGTGGCAAGAGGAGAGTTGCCCTATTTTCTGTTTTTATGGGACCTGCACAGGCAAAATTCAGACACTGAGTGGCAGGCTAGGCCTTATTATTCAATTTAACATTTTCAGACATCACTCCTAAATTCCTTTCCTGTCTCATAGGTTTTCTCCTTCACCCTAAGAGATTTCTTTCTTTTTTTTGTGGTACTGGCGATTGAACCCAGGGTCATTCTACTTCCGAGCTATACCCCCAGCCCTATTTTTTATTTATGTATGTATTTACGTATGTATGTATGTATGTATGTATTCATTTTGAAACAGGATCTTGTAAAGTTGCAGAGGTTGGCCTTGAACCTGTGATACTTCTGACTTAGCCTCCCAAGTTCTGGAATTATAGGCGTGTGCTACTGTGCCCAGATAAGAGATTATTTTTTTATGGTTCTTGCACATTCACTCCTTTCTGGAAAGCCTTCCTGGGACCTCAGGCCAGTGAATGGTCTATCTGGAGAAGATTTAGGACCAGGGGTGATTGCAACTCTATGGCAGTTGGAGATAGTGACCAACAGTAACTAGGCCCTGTAGGTGAGAGGTATCTTCATGAGAGGGAGGGACAGACTGCCAGGTTACAGTAGAACCAGCCAGGAGGACAGGGGAGGGTATCTGGTTGATGAGGTACCCTTGGCAAAACACCTGTCTCCTGGACCTGCCCTAGTGATGGGGAACCATCAGGTGAGGGTGGAGGAGAACTTCCATTTTCATCCTGCAGGAAAAGGGATATTCCTTCCCACCACGACAGGAGGCAGCCCAAGCTCAGGGAGCCGTATCCTTTCTCAGCCATCCTTTCATCACTGGAGAAATTACCTTCTTTTGTTGTACTGGGGATTAAACCTAGGGGCACTCTACCATTAAGCTGCACCCCCAGCCCTTTTTATTTTTATTTATATTTATTTTGAAAGAATGTCTCACTAAGCTGCCTAGGCTGACCTCGAACCTATGATCCTCCTGTTTTAGCCTCCCAAGTCCTGGGTTTACAGGTGTGTACTACTGTGCCTGGCAGAAATTATGTTTTTAACATCTGTCCTTGGCCGGTCTCAGGAGGCCTGCCTCTCTGAGGTATGAGGAACAAGGCCTCTGGAACAGGTGGCCATCTTTCCTCAGAGTGATTCGTACATGGGATGCGAGTTAGAAGTAGATAATCTGGCTCTGTCCTCATGGACCACTCTGCATGATGTCCTCTGACCTCTGATCTCCTCATTATCTTCTCTTGGTGGAACTAAAGGTCAGCATGAACTACTAAAAGGGATTGGCTCAGAGGGGGCAAGAAACAGTCTTGCTATATGGTATGGGAGCAAAATCAGTAGCTGCTGGCACAGCTACTGGATAAATACGAGGTTACCACTCCAGACACCCAAACAAATCTATTTTCTATGCATCCCCATCCTCCTTAGGCAGACGGTAATCATGGCCCACCTGGGCCCTGGGGCCCATGGTACCTGGTCTCCAGCAGGACCACTTGGGTTTGGGTGCCTTTCTGCTCCTATTTTTACTTATGAGCCTATTAAGCCAGGCATTCAGGTGGCAGTCAGGGGAGTAGCTAAGTCCAATCATTAAGGAAGCTCGGCACAGCCAGTTCAGGACTGACTGGGCTCCTAGAAGCTGTCCCCATGAAGCAGGTTTCTTAGCTTTCATTTACTGTTTCCACACTCTCAGCCCCTTCCTTCTAGTCTAAGCTCCATAAGTATCTTCCATCTTGACTAGCTTGTTGCTTCCTGAGGCTCATACATTTTTGGCTTGGGGCACCCTGGGGACTGGACATTATTTCAAAGTGCTGTTCTTTAATTAATGTTCATGTATCTTTGGGGAGTAAAATGAACCTAATCATTCAGTGGAGTGTACATACACATCACTGAAGTAGCATAATACAGTGGAAAAAGTCAGACAGAGGTAGTTTTGAATCTCAGCTCCTAAACTTCACTATGAACTCTTTGGCTAGTTAATTAGCCTCCCCGGGCTTCAGTTTCTGTCTCTGTAAAAAGGAGCTAATACCTACCTCATGGGGTGGTTGTGAGGGTCAAATGAAATAAAAGACAAGGAAGTATGCTGGAAACTCTAAAGTACCATACACACATAGGGTATATGATCTATTTATTTATTTATTTATTTATTTATTGGTATGGATATTGAACCCAGGGCCCTTCTTATTTATTTACTTTTTTATTTTGAACAGGGCCTTGCTAAGTTGCTGATGCTGGCCTTGACCTTGCATCCCTCCTGTATCAGCCTCCCAAGTACAGGGATTATAGGCCTGTGCCACTGCGGCTAGCTAGGCCATATGATTTATTATGGTGTTATCTAATTTCGCTGGGACTCTGTCCCCCATCTCTTAAATGAAGAGATTACATTAAATCAAGTGCTATTTAAGCGCATTGTTCCTTTTGATAGACACTAGCATCTCATTCTCCCTGGACATTTTAACATGCCCTCCTCCTCTGAGAGAAGCGCCCCTTCCACCCATTTTCTGTGGTGAGCCATCAGACAAGATGAATTTAATTTTATGTAGCTTTACCCTCTCTAATTTGTATTGTGAAAATGTTCATCAAACTACACATGTCTCCATGGTGACAGATATAGACTCCATCCCTCAAGAATACCTAGGGAGACAATATGTTAAGTCCCTTTCAACTCCTTCATCAGTGGATTCTAAATGCAATTTAAGTGTAGCAACCGGTCTCGGTGTGAGCAGTTACTCAAGATAGCCAGTAGAGGGCAGGATGGAGCAGAGAATGGCTTTTCATGCCAAGGGTACCTCAGGGACCTGGGAGAAACTAGGCTGGGTGATTATTTGGAGGTTGGGGATGAGGGAGGAAAGAAGCTTGTCTTAGGGAGAGCCTACTTTGATTCTTACCATTCTTGACTTGAATTGCTGACCCTTGGCCCTGCAGATGCACCACAGCTGGCTGGGAGGAGAAGAAGGATAGACAGTAGTCACTGTAATGTTACTATCCCCGGTTTCTAGTCTCCCATTTTTTTGTGGTACTGGGGGGTGGAACCCCGGGGTCTTCTACCTCTGGACTATGCCCCCAGCCATGTTTTATATTATTTGGAAACAGGGTCTTGCTAAGTTGCTGAGGCTGGCATCCAATCTGTGATCCTCAGCCTCCCAGGTACTGGGATTACAGGCATGCACCACCATGCCCGGCTCTCTAGTCTCCCTTTGTGTCCCAATTCCAATCCCTCTTTGCTGTATTGGAGTGTTAGTGACTATATTTCTACTAGAGGGTATACAATTTTGTAGCTCTGCTACTTCCTTGCTATGCGACCTCAGTCAAATGTAATGCCTCCAAGCGAGCCTCATTTCCCCAACTGTAAAATGGGAATTATAAGAATCTCTGGCCTCTCTCACAGGGACGCCCGAGGATCAAATGAGGTGATGGATATAAAATTGCCCAGCAAAGCCATCAAGCACTG